>AWOL01S0017571.1:0-29798 GCA_000715115.1 Nicotiana otophora
TTTTAAATTTATTAATAACAAAGAAACAAATGCGGAAGTAAAGTCTGAAATGTAATGAATAATTCATAAAAATAACGGAGTCTAAATACCATTCCAGAATTTAGTGTCACAAGTGCACGAGCTTCTAGAATAATACAAATAAAGGTCTGAATAAAATAAAGTTGTCTGGAAACAAACACAAAGCTAAAGTAAAGTAGACGGGGACTTCAGAACTGCGGACGTCGTGCAGTTATATCTCAAGTCTCCTCTGGTAGCTGAAATCCGAGCAAGTCTATGGTACACCGCTGGGACCAACTCCGAAATCTGCACAAGAAGTGCAGAGTATAGTATCAGTACAACCGACCCCATGTACTGGTAAGTGTCGGGCCTAACCTCGATAAAATAGTAACGAGGCTAAGGCAGGTCACTTACATTAACCTGTACGCAATAATAGTAATAACCACAATAATAGAATTAAATCAGATAACTCATTTCTAATAGTTGAAGCCAACTCAGCAGTCATAACCAATTATTATTTCAATCAATTTCCGTTGCAGCGTGCAAGCCGCTCACACAACATATTCATTTTCAATCCTCTCATATATTTATTTTAATCAAGTATGTATAGACTTTTAAATAAGCCTGTTGCGGCGTGCAACCCGATCCCCCAATATGGACTTTTAATAAGTCTGTTGCAGTGTGCAACCCGATCCCCCAATATGAACTTTTAATAAAGTCTATTACGGCGTGCAACCCGATCCCCCAATATATTCATTTCAATCAATTCTATTGCGGCGTGCAACCCGCTCCTCCAATATATTCATTTACCAATTCTTATAGAAGGAATTTTCCCAATAAATACAATAATTAATATAAAATTATAAGACAACAAGCATACAATAATTATGATTTAATTATGAAACAAACAATGACAAATAGCAATTTATTATAAAAATTAGGGAGAAAATAGACAGTTTAATATTTAATATGCTAAATGTCAAGTAGAAATTAATGAACATAAATCAAATAAGTATATAGCAATTATTGCAGGAATTCAAAACCCAATATTTGACAAAGAATAGGAGAGAAACAATTTTTATAACAATTATTCGTATATTAAAACAATTTAGGATTTTCAAATAATTATGCAAACAATTAATTTGACGACGTATAGACACTCGTCACCTCTTCTATACGTCGTTCACATGCATTTCATATAACAAATAATTTAAGGGTTCTATTCCCTCAAGTCAAGGTTAGCCACGACACTTACCTCACTTTGCAATTTCAATCAATTACTCGACCATATATTTTCCTTTCAAATTTGACTCCAAAAGCTTCAAATCTATTAACAAACAATTCTATATATTCAATACAAATCGTAGAAATTAATTCCATATGAATATACTAATTTTCCGGATAAAATTCGAAATTCACTTTTAAAAATTGACAGTGGGGCCCACATATCAAATCTCAAAAAAACTTATGAAATTCGAAAACCCATTCCGAGACGAGTCTAACCATATAAAAATTATCAAATTCCGATGCCAAATGGATCTTCAAATCTTAAATTTTCGTTTTTGGAAGATTTTATAAAAATCTTATTTTTCTCCCAAAATTTCACGGATTAATGATATAAATGAGTATGGAATCATGAAATATAATCAATATAGGATAAGGAATACTTACCCCAATATTTTTCCGTGAAAATCGCCTAAGAATCACCTTACCCGAGCTCAAAAATGAAAAATGGTTGAAAATGGGATGAAATCCCATTTCTAGAACTTAAGTTCTGTTTCCCCAGATTTTACCTTATGCGATCGTGTACAATGCTTCGCGATCGCGAAGTATCTTTTTGGCTGCCCAGCTTTTTGCTCTACGCGAACGCGGCAGTGCTCTCGCGAATGCAAAGCACAATTTCTTAGCCTTCCGCGATCGCGGACATCATTGTGCGATCGCGTAGTACAATTTTTGTGCTTCATCTTCTGCCTCATTCCTTCTACGCGAACGCGGCTTGGCCCTCGCGTTCGCGGTGCTTTGCATGTTGTCATTGTACGATCGCGGACCTCACTATGTGATCACATAGTACAAATTTCATTTGTGACCATTAAGCCTTCACGATCGTGGACACAGTCACGTGATCGCATAGAAGGAAACCAGTAGCAGCACGTTCAGCAGTTTCATGTTCCAAAATGCGCTGATCCTGATCCGAATTACATCCGAGCCCTCAGAGTTCCAAACCATATATGCACATAAGTCCTAAAACATCATACGAACTTGCTCGCGCGATCAGATCGCCAAAATAACACTTAGAACTACGAATCGGACACTAAATCAAAGGAAATTTTCAAGAAAACTTTAAAACTTATATTTTCACAACCGGACGTCTGAATCACACCAAATCAATTCTGTTTCTCACAAAATTCGACAGACAAATCATAAATATTATAGTGGACCTATATCGGGCTCCGGAACCAAAATACGAACCCGATATCAACAAATCCAACATCAGTAAATTCTTAAATCTCCTTAAGCTTTCAAACTTTTAATATTTCATCAAACTTCTATATCTCGGGCTAGGGGCCTCGGAATTCGATTCCGGCATACGCTCAAGTCACAAATCACGATACGGACCTACCGGAACTATCAAAATATTGATCCGAGTCCGTTTGCTTAAAATGTTGACCAAAGTCAACTCATTTGAGTTTTAAAGCTCTATTTCACATTTTAATCCTTTTTTCACATAAAAACTTTTCGAAAAATTATACAGACTGTGAACGCAAGTCGAGAAATGATAAAATAGTGTTTTTTGAGGTTTTAGAATATAGAATTAATTATTAAATTTAAAAATGGCATTTTGGGTCATCACATTCTCCACCTCTAAAACAAACGTTCGTCCTCGAATGAAGTTAGAAAAAGTACCCAAGCTGGTGAATAAGTGTGGATATTTACTCCGCATGTCCGACTTGGACTCCCAGGTAGATGCCTCTACCGGCTGACCTCTCCTGTGTACCCAAACTGAAGGATAACCCTTAGACCTCAACTGTCGGACCTGCCGGGCTAGAATAGCTACCGGCTCCTCCTCATAAGTCAAATCCTTGTCCAGTTGGACTGAGCTGAAATCTAACACATGGAACGGATCACCATAATATTTTGGAGCATAGACATATGGAACACCGGATGAACCACTGATAAACTAGTTTGTAATGCAAGCATGTAGGCTACTTCACCCACCCTTTCAAGAATTTCAAAGGGTCCAATATACCTAGGGATCAACTTGTCCTTCTTTCCAAACCTCATTACACCTTTCATAGGTAAAACCCAGAGTAATATTCTTTCTCCAACCATGAATGCAATATCACAAACTTTACGGTCGGTATAACTCTTTTGCCTAGACTGAGCTATGCGAAGTCGATCCTAAATAACCTTGACCTTATACAAGGCATCCTGTACCAAATCGGTACCCAACAACCGAACCTCTCCCAGTTCAAACCATCCAACTGGCGAACGACATCGCCTTCTGTATAATGCCTCATATGAGCCATCTGAATACTCGACTGGTAGCTATTATTATAAGCAAATTCCACAAGTGGCAGGAATTGATTCCAAGAACCTCCAAAGTCTATAACACAAGCGCGAAGCATATCTTGTAATATCTGAAATAGTGCGTTCTGACTGTCTGTCTGTCTGTGGATGAAATATTGTACTCAACTCAACCCGCGTGCCTAATTCATGTTGTACAGCCCTCCAGAAGTGTGAGGTAAATTGCATACCTCGATCTAAAATAATAGACATGGGCATACCGTGTAGGCGGACAATCTCACAAATGTAAATTTCAGCTAACCGCTCTGAAGAATCGGTAACTGCCACTAGAATGAAATATGCTGACTTGGTCAACCTGTCCACAATGACCCAAACTGCGTCAAATTTTCTCTGAGTCCGTAGGAGCCTAACAACAAAATTCATAGTGATACGCTCCCACTTCCACTCAGGAATTTCTAACTTCTAAAGCAAACCACCAGGTCTCTGATGCTCGTACTTGACTTGCTGACAATTTAGACACCGAGCTACATATGAAACTATATCCTTCTTCATTCTCCTCCACCAGTAGTGTTGTCGTAAATCTTGATACATTTTGGTGATACCTGGATGAATAGAATACCTGGAACTATGTGCCTCTTCAAGAATTAATTCACGAAGCACGTCAATATTAGGCACACAAATACGACCCTGCATTCGTAGAACTCCATCTTCCCCCACAGCAACCTGTTTGGCATCACCGTGCCGCACCATGTCCTTAAGGACAAGTAAATGAGGATCATCATACTGCCTCTCTCTGATGCGCCCATATAAAGAATACCGAGTGACTGTGCAAGCTAGAACCCAACTGGGTTTTGAAACATCTAATCTCACGAACTGATTAGCCAAAGTCTGAACATCTGTAGCTAATGGCCTCTTACCAACCGGAATATACGCAAGACTGCCCATACTCACAGCCTTTCTACTCAAAGCATCGGCCACCACATAAGCCTTTCTGGGATGATACAAAATGGTGATATCATAGTCTTTCAACAACTCCAACCATCTTCTCTACCTCAAATTAAGATCTTTTTGTTTGAACAGATCATGAAGGCTACGATGATCAATAAATACCTCACACGAGACACCGTAGAGGTAATGCCTCCAAATCTTCAACGCATGAACAATGGCTGCCAGTTCTAAGTCATGAACAGGATAATTCTTCTCGTGAACTTTCAACTGCCGCGACGCATATACAATCACCCTGCCATCTTACATTAATACTGCACCAAGCCCAATGTGAGATGCGTCACAAAATATCGTATGCGATCTTGAACCTGTAGGTAATACAAACACTAGCGTCGTAGTCAAAGCATTCTTGAGCTTCTGAAAGCTCAACTCACACTCATCTTACCATCTGAATAGGATACCTTTCTGGGTCAGTCTGGTCAATGGGCTTGCTATAGATGAAAATCCTTCCACGAGCCGACGATAATAACCTGCCAAACCCAGGAAACTCCAAATCTTCGTGACTGAAGTAGGTCTAGGCCAATTCTAAACAACCTCAATCTTCTTAGGATCCACTTTTATGCCTTCTTCCGATACAACATGCCCCAAAAAGGCAACCGAGTTTAACCAAATCTCACATTTTAAAAATTTGGCATATAACTGATTATTCTTCAAAGTATGAAGAACACTCTGAAGATGTTGTTCATGCTCCTCTCGACTCTTGGAGTAAATCAAGATATCATCAATGAATACAATCACAAAAGAATCCAAATAGGGCTTGAATACCCGATTCATCAAATCCATAAATGATGCTGGGGCATTTGTCAACCCAAATGACATCACTAGGAATTCGTAATGCCCATACCAAGTCCGAAAAGCTGTCTTAGGGACATCAGATGCCCTAATCTTCAATTGATGGTAACCGGACCTCAAATCGATCTTCGAATATCCCTTGGCACCCTGAAGCTGATCAAATAAGTCATAAATTCTTGGTAGCGGATATTTGTTTTTAATAGTAGCTTTGTTCAACTGTCGATAATCTATACACATCCGCATAGAGCCATCTTTCTTCTTTACAAATAGTATTGGTGCACCCCAGGGCGAGACATTGGGTCTAATGAATCCCTGATCAAGCAGGTCTTGTAACTACTCCTTCAATTCTTTCAACTCCGGCGGGGCCATACGGTATGGTGGGATAGAAATGGGCTGAGTGCCCGGAGCCAAATCAATATAGAAGTCAATATCCCTGTCTAGTGGCATCCCCGACAAATCTGCAGGAAATACTTCTGGAAATTTACGAACAACTGGTACTGAGTCCATAGAAGGAACATCCGCAGTGGGATCACGAATATAAGCCAAATAGGCTAGACACCCTTTCTCTACCATACGTCGAGATTTCATATAAGAAATAACCCTGATGGCAGAATGACCACGATTTCCTTTCCACTCTAACTGAGGTAACCCCGACATGGCTAGGTTCACTGTCTTGGAATGACAATCCAATATAGCATGATAAGGTGACATCCATTTCATACCCAAGATGACATCAAAATCTACCATATCAAGAAGTAGAAGATCCACACTAGTCTCAAGACTATCAATAGTAACCACACACGAACGATACACATGATCTACTATAACAGAGTCTCCCACCGGTGTAGATACACACACAGAAGCACTCATAGAATCAAGAGGCACAACCAAATATGAAGCAAAGTAAGAGGACACATAGGAATAAGTAGATCCTGGATCAAATAGAACTGAAGCATCTATATGGAAAACTGGAATAATACTTGTGATCACAGCATCAGATGACTCAGCCTCAGACCTAGCTACATAAAATCGGGGCTGGGCCCCACCACTCTAAACTGCGTCTCTGGGATGGCCTCTAACTGGCTGGCCTCCACCTCTAACGGTCTGACCTCCACCTCTAATGGCCTTACCTCCACCTCTAGCTGCTTGACCCCTACTTCTAGCTGGCTGAGCAGGCGGTGAAGCAACCGGTGCCGGTATGATGGCATGAGAATCCTGCCGAGATCTGTTACTCGACAACCTAGGGTAATAACTCCTGATGTGACCAATGTTCCCACACTCATAATACCCATCTTGATGTCGTGGCTGCTGAAGCTGACCCGAATAGGTCGGATAACCGTTGTAGTAACTCTAGAGTGGTGGTGCACTGATAGGAGCTGAATGTGCACTAAATGTTGGCTGCCTATAGTAAGGCATAATAGGACCGTGACTCCCTGAAGCACCGGGAGATGCATGAAGTGCTGAATGAAACGGTCTGGAGGATGACCCCTACCAAAATTACCCCTGCCTCTAGACGAGGCACCACTGAAACCACCAAACTAACGAGGCCTCTTATTAGACCTCTGCCCTCTCTCATGTGCAAGAACCATCTCGATCCTCCTCGCGATATTTGCAGCCTCCTGAAAAGAAATCTCACTTCCGATCTCCTTGGCCATCTGAAGCCTGATAAGGTGAATGAGTCCCTCAATAAACCTCCTTACTCTCTCTCTCTCCCCCTCAGTAGGTAGTAAAAGGAGAGCATGACGAGCCAAATTCACGAAACGGGACTCATACTGAGTAACAGTCATACTTCCCTGCTGTAGACACTCAAATTGCTTGCGGAAATCCTCTCTCGGTGTGATAGGAAGGAATATCTCCAGAAATAGCTGAGAGAAATACTCCCAGGTAAGTGCAGGCGATCCAACTTGTCTGGTCAATGTATAATCTCTCCACCACCTCTCGACGGAACCCGTTATCTGAAATATAGCACAATCAACCTCATTGGTCTCAACTATACCCATGTTCCGCAGCACCTCATGGCAGCGGTCAAGATAATCTTATGGGTCCTCAGGAGGTGTACCACTGAAGTGAACTGGAAAGAGCTTAGTAAACTTATCCAGTCTCAATAAGGCCTCAAAAAATATGGTGGGCCTATCACCGGTCTGTGCCGCAACAACTAGCTGAACTACCCCAACTAACGGGGCTGCTGGAGCCTGATTCTAGGGAGCCATCTGCTCCGGAGCGGGAGTAGTGGGAGTTTGTGCTCCTCCCCCAGCTTATGAGACGGCTGGTGCCACTGGAAATATACCATTCTAGGCCACGCCCGTCATAAGACTCACCAAATAGACCAAAACGTCCTGAAGTACTGGTGTGGCAATGAGCCCCTCCGAAACCTGAGCTGGTCCGGCAGGAACAGCCTGGGCTGGAACCTCCTCGTCAAGCTCTATCTGAGGGTCCACTGTTGGGGATACTGCTTGGGCTCTGGGCTGAGCCCTGCCCCTGTCTCTGCCTCGGCCTCTAGCACGACCTCGGCCTCGACCTCTACCCCTGGCCAACATTGCCACCAGGGGCTCTGGTCCCTGTCCATCGGTAGATGTATTATGTGTTCTCATCATCTGCGAGAGAATAATAGTAGAATGGTTCAATGATCAATGATAGAATAAAAATCGCATGACAGAATAAGAAATAAGTGATATTGCTCCTAAACTTCATAGCCTCTAAGAGATAAGTACAGACGTCTCTGTACCGATCCTTCAGACTCTACTAAGCTTGCGCGTGACTCGTTAGACCTATGTAACCTAGTGCTCTGATACCAACTGTCACGGCCCAAAATTCCCACCTTCGGGACCGTGATGGCGCCTAACATTTCACTTGCTAGGCAAGCCAACGTTAGAATAATATAATCCATTTTAAAATAATTTTTAAATTTATTAATAACAAAGAAACAAATGCAGAAGTAAAGTCTGAAATATAGTGAATAATTCATAAAAATAACGAAGGTCTAAATACCATCCCAAAAGTTGGTGTCACAAGTGCACAAGATTCTAGAATCATACAAATAAAGATCTGAATAAAATAAAGCTGTCTGGAAACAAACACACAGCTAAAGTAAAGTAGACGGGGACTTCAGAACTACGGACATCGTGCAGTTATACCTCAAGTTTCCTCTGGTAGTTGAAATCCGAGCAAGTCTATGGTACACCGTTGGGACCAACTCCGAAATCTGCACAAGAAGTGCAGAGTGTAATATCAGTACAACCGACCCCATGTACTGGTAAGTGTCGTGCCTAACCTCGACGAAGTAGTGACGAGGTTAAGGCATGTCACTTACATTAACATGTACGCAATAATAGTAATAACCACAATAATAGAATTAAATCAGGTAACTCATTTCTAATAGTTGAAGTCAACTCAACAGTCATAACCAATTATTATTTCAATCAATTTCCGTTGCAGCGTGCAACCCGCTCACACAACATATTCATTTTCAATCCTCCCATATATTTATTTTAATCAAGTATATATAGACTTTTAAATAAGTTTGTTGCGGCGTGCAATCCGATCCCCAATATGGACTTTTAAACAAGTCTGTTGCGGCGTGCAGCCCGATCCCCCAATATGGACTTTTAATAAGTCTGTTGCGGCGTACAACCCGATCCCCCAATATGGACTTTTAATAAAGTCTATTGCAGCATGCAATTCGTTCTCTCAATATATTCATTTCAATCAATTATGTTGCGGCGTGCAACCCGCTCCTCCAATATATTCATTTACCAATTCTTATAGAAGAAATTGCCCCAATAAATGCAACAATTAATATAAAATTATAAGACAATAAGCATACAATAATTATGATTTAATTATGAAATAAACAATGACAAATAGCAATTTATTATGAAAATCAGGGAGAAAATAAGCAGTTTAATATTTAATATGCTAAATATCAAGTAGCAATTAATGCACATAAATCAAATAAGCATATAGTAATTATTGCTGGAATTCAAAAACTAATATTTGACAAAGAATATGAGAGAAATAATTTTTATAACAATTAATTAGTGTATTAAAATAATTTAGGATTTTCAAATAATTATGCAAACAATTAATTTGATAACATATAGATACTCGTCACCTCGCCTATACGTCGTTCACATGCATTTCATATAACAAATAATTTATGGGTTCTATTCCTTCAAGTCAAAGTTAACCACGATACTTACCTCGCTTTGTAATTTCAATCAATTACTCGACCACATATTTTCCTTTCAAATTTGACTCCAAAAGCTTCAAATCTATTAACAAACAATTCTATATATTCAATACAAATCGTAGAAATTAATTCCATATGAATATACTAATTTTTCGGATAAAATGTGAAATTCACTTTTAAAAATTGACAGTGGGGCCCACATCTCAAATATCAGAAAAACTTACGAAATCCGAACACCCATTCCGAGATGAGTCTAACCATACAATAATTATCAAATTCAGATGTCAAATGGACCTTCAAATCTTAAATTTTCATTTTTGGAAGATTTTATAAAAATCTAATTTTTCTCCCAAAATTTAACGAATTCATGATATAAATGAGTATGGAATCATGAAATATAATCAATATAGGATAAAGAACACTTACCCCAATGTTATCTGATCTGTGCCAAATCTACACCACAATTGAGTAGCGAGGCGGTCGATGCAATAATAAACCCAACAAAGGTCGGTATCGAATTCACGGGGAGTTAGAATATGAGATTAGGTGTATATCGAAGTTAATTGCAAGTTTTGGCTTTAATTGCACCTCCACAAACTTGATTGGTTTTTCTACTTCTAACTTTACTCTAAAGATTGCAATAATTGAAACTAAGGACAATATTTTTTGTTGTTTTTCAAATGTTTAAAGAGACTAGGGTAGTGACTTCTACCTAGGTGGATATCTAACGGGAAGCAAAATCTAGGGAAAGCTTGATTAGTTGGGATTGTAATATAGCTATCCCACCCGGGTACTCACTCTATACCTCTTGGTAGTTTGAGTGATTTTTCTCAATTTGGCTTTCTCAAGTCCAAATGGGTATTCATGCAAATCAAGTGATTGTAGCTCAAGTTGGGTATTACTATCTCTAGGTTTAACTCTTTAATTGGGGCTATCAATTTCTTGACTTCACCCCAATTCCTTGTTAGCCTAGTTTTCCTAGACTTAGTCCCTCTTTCTCAAGTAGACATCAAGTCATAAAGGCATGAATCAATGTTTGCAACCATTAATTCATGAGTTCTGGCAAGAACTAGGCTAAATAGCACTAACCCATTCATATTAAAGCCCTAAAATCAAATACCCATTAAATACCCACACTAGGGTTGGGTCACAACCCTAGCTATGGGGTTTAGCTACACATGGAAATAACAGAAATTAAAGATGAAATGAATATAAAATCCATAATATTAATTTATGAAATGAAAATCTAATGTTAAGAAGTGAATCTAATACAAAAACTCCGAAAGCAGAAATGGCAGTTGTCTCGGGTGCTCATACAAAACATAACATGCCCTAAAAATGACAAAAAGTTCTATTTATACTAAGCTAAAAATATCTGACAAAAATACACCTGCAGAGGTTGTGCGGCCGCGTAATTCTGAGTGTGGCCGCACTCTTATTTTTGCGGCCGCATAATTCTGATGCGGTCCGTGTTCTTCTATTTTGGATCTGGGTTGAGCTGAGCTATCGCGGACTGAATAATTCTAAGTGCGGCCGCGCTCCAGATTATACGGTCGCATAAAAGTGATGCGGTCCGCACTTGCTTGAGTTTGGCTTGAAATCAACTCTCTGATTCTTCATCTTGCGGACCGCATAATTTCGATCGCGGCCGCACAAGGGATTCCGCGGCCACACAATTCTGGTGCGGTCTGTACTTTTCTCTTTTGCTCAAGTTGTCAGCTCTCTGAATCTCAGTCATCGCGGTCCGCATAATTTCAATTGCGGCCGCACAGAGACTTTCGCGGCCGCACATTTTTGGTGCGGTCCGCGCTCATCATTTAGCCTAAAAATCACTCTCTGGATCTCCCTTTCGCAGACCGCATAATTCTGATCGCGGCCGCATCATGGCTTTCGCGACCGCACAATATTTGTGCGGTCCGCGCTTCAGACCTCTTTGCCCAACCTTGATTTTTTGTTCTCAACTTTTGACTCATTGTGTGAGTTGATTTTGATTCCTTTGGCTCATTTTGAACAAATCCTGCAAGCAAGCATATTTCATTAATTTCTGGGAATACCTTCAAGCATTTTTGGCCTAAAATACAAGTAAATGAGAGCAAATAATAGGTTAAAATCCCTACTTATCAACTCCCCAAACTTAAGCTTTTGCTTGTCCTCAAGCAAATAGGTAATTCCCACCTTCACTAGAAAAAAGGGGTATTTCAGCTGGCCTAAGGTGAATCAATCATGCATCAATTGGGACTAACAATTACCCTCAACACAAATGAATTATCAACAACATGATGTTTTGACCTTTTGAGTACCATAGTTCTAATGTGACACTAGAGCATCAAGAGTTGACTTAATTCACCAAGGAAGCTCGCTCTATCACGTAGGTCATTGTGGAACCCAAAATCCTCCTCTTCTACTCTCCATGAGCAAATCTCACTTTAAAAGAATGTCATAAGTCTGGATCTAAGTGTCGTAAGCTTGTCCCTTATGTAAATCACCACTAATTCAAGTTCACTCAACTTGAAATCATATAGGGCTTTTGCGGGAATGTAATGAAGGCTTTTGGATCAAGGTAGGACTTATCGGCATATGATGGTTTCATCTTTCCTTAAGCATTCCATTTCCTCTTTTTGGCTCATACTTTCTTGACCCTTTGAGTCATTTTCTTCTTACTTAGGGGAACTAGAGAGACGTAATGTCACTCTTTCTTGATCGTGACAATCATTTTTCTCCTTTTTTAATCACTCCATGCCTTTCATCATTGCTTTCTTTGAATCCCTTCAACTTTCTACTTTATTCACTTTCTTTTTGACATAATTCTTTTTGGCTTTTCTTCCTTTTCTTTGCCTTCCCTTTTCTTCATTTTTTTTGGGTACCTTTTATCACTTTCACATTCCTCGTCTCTCCCCAAAACTTATGCTTTTGCCAATTGGAATGCTAAGGAAAGATCGGGTGCCAAGAGAAGGTCATTATAAAATGGATAAAGGCTTGTAATATGGCTATTGAATGAAAAAGGGCTTCGGCTCAAAGGGGTTGACTAGAGATATCACATTGGTAGGCTACGGAAGCTTTCAAGTTTCAAATTGGATCAAGGAGAGCCTACAATCATTTCTCAAGTCCAGCTACACTTAGAATTTCGCCTAGACAAACATTCAGGGCAAGTTCTAGACTTATTGGAGCGGAAGTTGGACTTGCAATTCGATACCTCACCTCTTAAGCTGCTGGATTGTTAAAGAGAATAGAGTCGAGGGCCCACAATAACCCTAGCTAAGATTGAAAATCACAAATGGCTCAAAGAAACCATTCAATGATTGTTTTAGTCAACACAAGAGTCTAAAGGTCACAACTAAAGCTATTCTTTGCCAATCAACTTGTTTCTAACCATAAGGTCGAAGGTAAATGTGTTAGTACCAAGTGAAGCCTGCTTGAGACACTTTTATTCATTACTATTATATATACAAAAATATAAAGAAAACAGACTCAATCCCTTAAGAAGGCTGTCACGCCATCCATCTTTGGAAAAAGCCACCCGGTTCACACAACATCCGCCTTTGGAAAGAACCGTGACATTAAGAAAACCAAAGGCTTATTGTTCACACAAAACGTAAAAAGAAGCTAACAACTTAAAAAGAAGTTATGCTACTAAGGAAAAATAACGAAAGAAGTTATGAAGTAAACTACGGAAAGTAGACTGAATATGTACAAAATGAAGTAAAGCGAATATATACATCGAATGGTAAGAATATATACATGCCAAAAGTGAAAATAAAGATAAATAAAGATAAAGAATAATAGTATAATGGTTATTACATACCAAATGTCATCAAATCAACATAGACCACCCCCAAATGAAAAATAGCATTGCCCTCAATGCTTACAACAAATAAGAACAAAGAAAATTGGTAGAGAGTAGAGAAAACTCCCTATGTGGTCTCTGTCTGCATCGGGTCATCAGCACCCTCCATATCCTCTAACTGGATCTCCACATCCTCTGACTATGGGACTATGAGGTTGATGAGCATCTGAATCAACTCCTCAGCAGTGCGTGAAGTGGCAGCTGACTCCTTAGACTGGCCGGCTGCTGCCTCTGATGCCTCGGGCACTGCTGCATGTGCTGCTGTGGCTGTCTCCTCCATGAGCAGGTCCAGTGGAATATCACCAGTAGAAGCAATCTTCTGAATCTCTTTGCTCAACTTCTCCACCGACTCCTTAGTTGCCTGAGTCCTCCGCATTTTCTTCACATGCTTCCCCAAATCCTTGATAATCCTCCCATGTGTATCAAGAGTCTCCCGGATCTTCTTCTAATGATCCAAGATCTTGTTCTGGTTGTCCAAAATCTTCTTCAAAGAGTCCTCCAATGATGGAGGTACCTGAAGCTCTGATGGGGCTGAAGACTGTGCTGCCACTGCACTGGAAATGGCAGTCAGCTTTGTGGTAGCTATATGCATCAGTTGTTGAGACCGGATAGTGTTTGTGAAACCCGCAGTGCAGTCTGAGGGTAGGTAGAAGATGTGGGCACTGACAGTGGCACTGAGAGGGATGGTCTGGAGGAAGGAGGAGGCATGGCAGCTGCTCCAGCAGAAGTACCGGCTGCTGTGGAGGGCTCGGTAGCTGACCCGATGGCCACTACCCCTGACTCTTCAGACTGACCAGTGGAGGTAGTGGCTTTACCCTTAAATTTAGGTTTGTCCGCTCTCTGGAGGTGATACCATGAGAAAGGATTTTTAGCCTTCACCTCCACATCAAAATGTCTCGAATCTACCCCTTGGTCTTGGAAATACTCTGTGAGGAAGTTGGGGTAGGGATACAATCTTTCTTCTTTCTGGACTGCATTGGAGATGATGTAGGATACCAAGTTTCCTACATTAATAGGATAGCCTGCCATGATGGAAGCTACCAATACTGCCCAGTGGAGTGGAAGGATATTCTCATGCTGGCACGGGTCAAGACGACCGCACACGAATGTTTGCACCCTTTTGCTTCAAAGTTAAGGGTGGCTCTGACAATTTGAACTCCTGCTGTGAGCCATGCAGGTGTTGTCCCCTGAATAGCAAGTATCTCAGCTAGCCATGGGCGAACGGCATCACCCAAGGCTAGCTTCTCCAGGTATTGCATTGCCTCGACCTCCTCAAACCCTACATAACTGTTCAGTGCGTGGCCATCAAACCGGATTTTCAAGTTCCGGACCTTCGTCACCTTTGTACCCTTTTTGATGTGGTCAAAATTGGCATAAAATTCCTTAATGAGGTATTTATTGGCATCTTTCAATGGGGCGGTGAACAATTTCCACCCTTTTCTCTCTGTAAATTGTTGTAGGGCATTCGGATTGTGCTGGCTTAGGTCTTTGGTTATGAATTGTCGCTCAAAAGTGAGCGACCTTTGGGGCCACCATTCCCAAAATTTTGCATACGCCTTCTCACATAAAAATCTATCAACCCACACCTACTGCTTCCTTGATCTAGCCAGGCCTCCCACAATTGTGTCACCCCATCTGCCGTCATCCAGGACCTCATCATCATGATCTAAATTGATTGGGGTAGTTGTTGTGGCAGGTGGGGAAGATAGTTCAGATGCCTGACTACCTCCCTCTAAGCCATCAGAAGATCCAGAGGAGAAGGTAGGTTCATTGACTAAACAGAGTCTATCGGGGAATTGTTATGATTGTGCCCCCTGTTATGGTTGTACATAATCCCCCTCAGAAGTTTTCCGAGATGGGAGGTATTCCCTGGTGTCTGAGGAGTCCGTAGGTGGTCTACGGAGAGTAGTCTTTTTGCGCAAGACTTTCTGGGCTGATAATGGCATGTTAGGTTTTCCTCTACCCCGGCCTCGGGAGGATTCTGCCCCCCTTTGGAAGTATCAACTCGACCACGAGAACGTAACATTATATGCAACACACAAGTAGTAAAAGTCAGTTAGAATTAGGGTTCAACATGTGTTATTGAATTATAGTTGAAAAGAAAGACATTGCTTCTCAGAACAGGGCAGCGCGGACCGCACAAAAGTGAGTGCGGTCACGGACTGCCCATCGCAGACCGCACAAAAGTGAGTGCGGCTGCGGACTTCCCATCGCGGACCGCACAAAATTGAGTGCAGTCGCGGAGATCCCAGGTTCAGACTACTGGTTCTCTGAAGTTACCTCAGCGCGGACCGCATACTTTTAAGTGGGGCTGCGAAAACCCATCGCGGACCGCACAAAATTGAGTGCGTCCATATAGTCGATTTGTTGGGTCTCTGAAGTTTAATTGTGCGGACCGCACAAAATTAAGTGTGGCCGCAAAAACAAACCGCGGATCGCACAAAATTGAGTGCGACCGCACAAACTTAGCAATGACAAGTGCCTTCAACCTAGGGTATCGCGGACCGCATAATTTTGTATGCGGCCACATACCCTAGTGCGGACCGCACAAAAATATGTGTGGCAACGAAATTCAAATCAGAGCGGCACTGAAGTACGATTAATACTAGGGTTTTCATTAATTAGGCATGATTTGTGGCAAATAAACAATAAAGGCTACTAACCCCAGCCCCCATTATGCATTCAAACACTACCCACATGCTTCTAAGCAAGAATTAAGCATCAATTTGACATTGTTGTCATGAATCTAACCCTAGATAAAAAGAAAAGAAATAGATGAAAATCATTCATTGAAATCAACATACTAGTAATGAAATGTAGTAGGAAATCTACACTTGATGAATATGGGATAAGATTGAAAACAAGAAAGAGTGCATTGCTTTAGTCTAGCTTGAGAGGTCAGAGTGTGTAAAGTGTGAATAGTCTCAAAAAGTCCTATTTATACTGGACCATGTTGGCCCACCGACTTACCTGAGTGCGGCCGCATAATTTTGGTGCGGTCCGCACTCTTTACCTTTTCTATCTCAGCAGTTGATTCAATGGCGCGGTCCGCATAAAAATGGTTATGGCCGCACAATATGTGCGGTCCGCAAAATTTTGATCGCGACCGCGAATCCTTAAGGGATTTTGTCAGGCCAAACTTCAGAGAGTTGGCATTTTCCATCTTTCAGCTGTGCGACCGCACACAGAATTGTGCGGCCGCGAATGTCTTGTGCAACCGCATAATTCTGGCACGATCCGCACAATTTCACCACTTTGTCAGTTTTTGTCTTGTCAATTTTCTGCACTACACACCCAATTCCTGCATACACTTCATAACCAGTTAGTTCAAAACAATGCCTAATCTAACAAGAAAATCAAAAATAAAGAAAAACACATGGGTTGCCTCCCAAGAAGTGCCTGATTTAACGTCACGGAACGACACATGTTGCCATCATTTATTTGAAATTGAGCAATGCCACAATGTGGCCATCATCAACCTTACCAAGGTAGTGCTTTACCCGGTGCTCATTGACTCTAAAGATCTCACCATTCTTATTTACCAAATCAAGAGCACCAAAAGGAGTCACATGTAGCACTTCAAAAGGACCACTCCATTTTGATTTAAGCTTTCCCGAAAACATTCGTAACCGAGAGTTGAATAAAAGAACAAGATCACCTTCTTTGAATTCTTTGTACCGGATATACTTATCATGTAGGTACTTCATCTTGTCCTTATACAAGGACGAACTGGAGTAAGCATGGAACCAGAATTCATAAAGTTCATTCAATTGCTCCACCCGAAGATTGGAAGCTACATCTCACCCAAAGTTCAATTTCTTCAATGCCCATATGGCCTTATGCTCTAATTCCACCGGAAGGTGACATGATTTCCCAAACACCAACTGATACGGAGACATACCAATTGGAGTCTTGTAAGTTGTTCTATAGGCCCAAAGAGCATCATCAAGTTTCCTTGACCAATCAGTCTGATTTGCATTGACAGTCTTGGATAGAATACTCTTGATCTCCCTGTTATAGACTTCAACCTGTCCACTTGCCTGGGGGTGATAGGGGGTCGACACTTTGTGAGTGACACCATACTTGGAGAGTAAAGTGTCAAAGGATTTGTTGCAAAAATGTGAAACCCAATCATTAATGATGGCCCTCGGAGTACCAAACCTTGTGAATATGTTCTTCTTCAAGAAAGCTAACACACTCCGAGCTTCATTGTTGGGAAAAGCCACGGCTTCAACCCATTTGGACACGTAATCCACAACTACCAATATATAGGTGTTCCCACATGATCTCACAAACGGACCCATAAAATCAATGCCCCAAACATCAAAAATATTAATCTCGGGGATGGTGGTGAGAGGCATCTCATTTTTTTTGGAGATCCCACCAGCCCTTTGACATTCATCACAATGCTTAACGAGCTCGCTAGTGTCTTTGTAAAAGGTAGGCCAATAGAATCCATGGAAAGGAGTTGTTCGTCAGTAAATGAATCATTGATCTCAAGGCCATCATGTGGCCTCCCCTCCTCCTCCAATCAGGATAAGTGGTCCGCCACTTGATTTTCACTACCCTTTCGGTCTTGAATCTCTAGATCAAACTCTTGCAATAGAAGCACCCACCGCATCAATTTTGCCTTAGAGGCTTTCTTGCTCATAAAATAATTAAGTGACGCATGGTCGGTGTGAACAATCACTTTTGTACCCATTAGGTACGGACGAAACTTCTCCATAGCAAAGACAATGGGTAGGAGTTCTTTCTCGGTCACTGTATAGTTGACTTGGTCCTCGTTCATGGTCTTGCTAGCATAGTAGACTGGATGAAAGATCTTATAAATTCTTTGCCCCAATACCACACCAACTGCCACATTGCTTGCATTACACATGAGCTCAAATGGTAAGCTCTAATTTGGCGCGGTGATAATAGGAGTGGTAGTCAACTTATACTTGAGTAGTTCAAATGCCTTCATACAATCTTCATTAAAAAGGAACTTGGCATCTTTCTCCAAGAGTTTTCACAAGGGGTTTACCACCTTAGAAAAGTCCTTGATGAATTGGTGGTAAAACCCTGCATGACCTAGAAAGCTTCTCACTCCCTTTACGGAAGTAGGGGGAGAGTTTGGATATCACTTCAATTTTTGCTTTATCAACCTCAATACCATTCTTGAAAATCATGTGACCGAGGACAATGCCCTCCTTGACCATAAAGTGACACTTCTCCCAATTCAGCACCAAGTTAGTTTCTTCACAACGTGCCAATACCTTATCCAAGTTATCCAAGCACTCTTCAAAAGAATCCCCCATGATATAGAAATCATCCATGAAAACCTTGAGAGAGTCCTCCACCATATCGGTGAAGATGGACATCATACACCGCTGAAAAGTTGCCGGTGCATTACATAACCCAAATGGCATCCGCGAGAATGCGAAAGTACCATATGGACAAGTGAAGGTAGTTTTCTCTTGGTCTTCAGGTGTAATAAGAATCTGGTTATATCCGGAATATCCGTCCAAGAAGCAATAATAAGCACGTCCGGCTAACCTATCTAATATTTGATCAAGAAATGGGAGTGGAAAATGGTCTTTCCGCGTAACTTTGTTGAGCTTTCTATAATCCATGCACACTCTCCACCCGGTGACAGTTCTTGTGGGGATCAATTCATTTTTGTCATTTGTTATCACAGTCATGCCCCCTTTCTTTGGGACATATTACACCGGTGAGGTCCACAAACTATCGGAAATGGGGTAAACTATCCCGGCATCCAACCACTTGATCTCTTTCTTTACTACCTCTTGAATGGACTCATTCAATCGTCTTTGATGTTCCACAGATGGTTTGGAATCCTTCTCCAAAATGATTTTGTGCATGTAAAAGGCGGGGATTATACCCCGAATATCCGCCAATGTCCAACCTATTGCTTTCTTCCTCCTTTGAAGCACCTCAAGGGTGGCATCTACCTGCACGTTAGTTAAGCACAAGGAAAGAATAACAGGTAAAGTGGAACAAGGGCCTAGAAACTCATACCTGAGGTGTGAAGGCAAAGGCTTTAACTCCAAGGTGGGAGGCTCCTCGATTGAGGGCTTTGTTGGTGGAGTCTTCCGATTTTCGAGACCCAAGGAAAGTTTTCGGGGCTTATAATTGTATGATCCTATTCTTTGCAAAGCATTGACACATTCTACAAAGCCTTCCTTCTCATCCTCATCATGATTCAACAACACAATATCCAAGGTGTCTTACACATTTATCACAACACTTGTGTCATCAACAATTACTTCGGTCACAAGATCCACGAACGAACACACTTCGTTGCTATTTGGCTGCCTCATTAATTTACAAACATGGAACACCATGTTTTTATCGCCCACCCGGAAGGTGAGCTCTCCAGCTTTCACATCAACTAAGGCCTTCCCTATAACAAGGAAAGGTCTCCCCATAATGTTTGGCACCTCGTAGTCAACCTCACAGTCAAGTATCACAAAATCTGCGGGAAGGATGAACTTGTCGACCCTAACTAACACATCATCAATTATCCCCAATAGCCTTTTCATTGTCCGATCCGCTATTTGCAACCTCATGGATGTGGGTCTTGGTTGCCCAATCCCCAACGTTTTGAACACAGAATAGGGCATCAAGTTAATGCTTGCCCCCAAATCACATAAAGCTTTGGCAAAATCGGCACTCCCAATAATGTACGGGATTGTGAAAGCATCAGGGTCTTACAACTTTAGAGCCATGGGGTGCACCATAGCACTCACTTGATGTGTCATTTTAATCGTTTCACAGTTCATTGATCTCTTCTTTGTTACCAAATCCTTCATGAACTTGGCATATCCCGGCATTTGTTCTAAGGCTTCAACTAACGACACATTTATGGACAAACTTTTCATCATATCAATGAATTTCTTGAATTGATTCTCATTGTTTTCCTTTGCAAGTCTTTAAGGGTATGGAGGAGTAGTCCTTAGCATTGGTACCTTAGCCTTCTGCACTACCGGTTCCGGCATGTCAGTCACGTGCTCCCTAGACGGGTTCACTTCTTCTTGTGTCTCCTCCACATTTTCATAAATATCAATCCTCGCTTCTTCATTAGCTTGAACATCATTGATTGTCTCATCATCATCTTGCACCAACACATCATCACCTACATGTCTTCTTTGGTTTGAGGTACTAGCAACTCCACCTCTCCTATCTTGTTGTCACGGCCATTGCATGCCCCGTATTACCACATTTCGGGTTCACCACCATATCACTAGGTAGTTCCCCCTTTGGGAAAGTATTTAAAGCTTAAGAAATTTGGCCAAGTTGAACCTCCAAGTTGCGGATAGAAGTGTTGTGGGAGGATAATTAGGCATCGGGTTCGGCGTTTTACTCCATCATTTGCTTAAACATGTTTTCAATCCGCCCCATTTCACTATTAGAAGAACTAGGACCTTGCGACGGATACGGAGGCGGGTTGTTTGGTTGTTGATACATTGGGGGCCTCTAATAGCCCGACCCCCGATTTTCTTGATTGCTATTATTCCAACCCCCTTGATTATTGTTGTTCCCCTAATTGCTTTGATTGTTGCCACCCCAATTACCTTGATTATTTCCTCCCCAATTGCCTTGATTACCCCAATTGCTTTGATTATTGTTGTTCCCCTAATTGCTTTGATTGTTGCCACCCCAATTACCTTGATTATTTCCTCCCCAATTGCCTTGATTACCCCAATTGCTTTGATTATTGTTGTTCCCCTAATTGCTTTGATTGTTGCCACCCCAATTACCTTGATTATTTCCTCCCCAATTGCCTTGATTACCCCAATTGCTTTGATTATTGTTGTTCCCCTAATTGCTTTGATTGTTGCCACCCCAATTACCTTGATTATTTCCTCCCCAATTGCCTTGATTACCCCAATTGCTTTGATTATTGTTGTTCCCCTAATTGCTTTGATTGTTGCCACCCCAATTACCTTGATTATTTCCTCCCCAATTGCCTTGATTACCCCAATTGCTTTGATTATTGTTGTTCCCCTAATTGCTTTGATTGTTGCCACCCCAATTACCTTGATTATTTCCTCCCCAATTGCCTTGATTACCCCAATTGCTTTGATTATTGTTGTTCCCCTAATTGCTTTGATTGTTGCCACCCCAATTACCTTGATTATTTCCTCCCCAATTGCCTTGATTACCCCAATTGCTTTGATTATTGTTGTTCCCCTAATTGCTTTGATTGTTGCCACCCCAATTACCTTGATTATTTCCTCCCCAATTGCCTTGATTACCCCAATTGCTTTGATTATTGTTGTTCCCCTAATTGCTTTGATTGTTGCCACCCCAATTACCTTGATTATTTCCTCCCCAATTGCCTTGATTACCCCAATTGCTTTGATTATTGTTGTTCCCCTAATTGCTTTGATTGTTGCCACCCCAATTACCTTGATTATTTCCTCCCCAATTGCCTTGATTACCCCAATTGCTTTGATTATTGTTGTTCCCCTAATTGCTTTGATTGTTGCCACCCCAATTACCTTGATTATTTCCTCCCCAATTGCCTTGATTACCCCAATTGCTTTGATTATTGTTGTTGCCACCACTCCAATTTCCTTGGTGGCCTTGGTTGTTCCAGTTTCCTTGATTTCCTTGTGATCTCCATTGTTGTTGATTTGGAGCATTGCTTCTTTGACCTTGATAACTGTTGACATATTGAACCTCTTCATCTTTCTCGTCATATGAATCATCTTGATTATACCCACTATTACTTTGCTCAAATTGTCCCTGATGGTTTTGTGATTGTTGACCTCGTTGTTGTCTCTTGTTTACCATCATGTTCACCCCTTCCATAGCACTCACCTATTTTGACCCTTGAACCTGTTGAAGCTGAGCCTTCGCCAATTGATTCATGGTGGTTCTCAACTCCGCAATAGCTTTCCCATTATCATGTAGCTCCTTGTGTAGGTGAATAACATTTGGGTCACCATGAGGAAAATTGGCTCTACTGTGCCACGCCGAAGAGGTATCCGCCATCTCATCCAAGATTTCACAAGCTTCAGAATAATGCGTATTCATGAAGTTACCCCCAGCGAGTTGATTTACCACACACTGATCTATTGTGTTGATCCCCCTGTAAAAGGTCTGTTGGATCATGGACTCGCTCATATAATTGTTCGGGCATTCTTTGACCATGGTGCGATATCGTTCCAAAATCTCGTGCAATGGCTCATTGGGCTCTTGTTTGAAAGCTAAAATTTCATCTCTTAGTGTAGACATGTGCCCCGGAGAGAATAATTTGGCAATGAACTTCTCTGCCAACTCATCCCAAGTGTGGATGGAATGATTGGGCAATCTCTCTATCCAGTCCAAAGCCTTTCCCCGTAAAGAAAAGGGAAACAGCCTTAACCACAGTGCATCCTCTATGACATTTGTTTGCTTGCTCCCCCAAAAAGTATCGATGAAACCCTTGAGATGCTTGTAGGCATTTTGGTGTGGAGCTCCGGTGAAGAAACCTTGCTGCTCAAGTATTGTAAGCATCACATTAGTAATTTGGAAGTTTCTCGCCCTAATCCGGGGCGGGACTATTGCACTTGCATAGCCCTCATTCGGCAACACCCGGTGCACTGCTCTTGGTGGAGGCGGTCGGCCTCGCCTGTTTACTTGAGGCTCGGGATGAACCTCATCCGCTTGATCGTCATCTAGCTCCTCCCCCAATGGTAAATTTTTGAGGGGCTCGTTGTTAAGGGCCATTTTGTACCTGAAAGCAATTCACAAACAAAATTAGTGACTCGGAAGGAAATAAAGACAAAGCATACAAATACCTATATAAATAGATAAGTCTGTTTAACTCCCCGGCAACGATGCTAAAAATTGATCTGTGCCAAACCTATGCCACAATTGAGTAGCGAGGCGGTCGATGTAATAATAAACCAAACAAAGGTCGGGATCGAATCCACAGGGAGTTAGAATATGGGATTAGGTGTATATCTAAGTTAATTGCAAGTTTTATCTTTAATTGCACTTCCACAAACTTGATTGATTTTTATACTTCTAACTTTACTCTAAAGATTGCAATAATTGAAACTAAGGACAATATTTTTATTGTTGGTTTTCAAATGTTTAAAGAGACTAGGGTAGTGACTTCTACCAAGGTGAATATCTAACAGGTAGCAAAATCTAGGGAAAGCTTGATTAGTTGGGATTGTAATATAACTATCCCACCCGGGTACTCACTCTATACCTATTGGTAGTTTGAGTGATTTTTCCCAATTTTCCTTTCTCAAGTCCAAATGGGTATTCATGCAAATCAAGTGATAGTAGCACAAGTTGGGTATTATTATCTCTAGGTTTAATCCTTTAATTGGGGTTATCTTTCTTGAGTTTACCCTAATTCCTTGTTAGCCTAGTTTTCCTAGACTTAGTCCCTCTTTCTCAAGTAGACACTAAGTCATAAAGGCATGAATCAATATTTGCAACCATTAATTCTTGAGTTTTGGCAAGAACTAGGCTAAATATCACTAACCCATTCATATTAAAGCCCTAAAATCCAATACCCATTAAATACCCACACTAGGGTTGGGTCACAACCCTAGCTATGGGGTTTATCTACTCATGGAAATAATAGAAATTAAAGATGAAATGAAGATAAAATCCATAATATTAATTTATGAAATGAAAATCTAATGTTAAGAAGTGAATCTAGTACAAAAACTCCGAAAGCAGAAATGTCAGATGTCTCGGGTGCTTATACAAAACATAACATGCCCTAAAAATGACAAAAAGTTCTATTTATATTAAGCTAAAAATATCTGACAAAAATGCCCCTGCGGAGGTTGGGCGGCCGCGTAATTCTGAGTGCGGCCTTACTCTTGCTTTCGCGGTCGCATAATTCTGATGTGGTCCGTGTTCTTCTCTTTTGGATCTGGGTTGAGCTGAGCTTTCACGGATCGCATAATTCTAAGTGCGGCCACGCTCCAGATTATGCGGCCGCATAAAAGTGATGCGGTCCGCACTTGCTTGAGTTTGTCTTGAAATCAACTCTCTGATTCTTCATCTTGCGGACCGCAAAATTTCGATCGCGGACGCACAAGGGATTCCGTGGCCGCACAATTCTGGTGAGGTCTGCACTTCTCTCTTTTGATCAAGTTGTCAGTTCTCTGAATCTCAGTCATCGCGGTCCGCATAATTTCAATTGCGGCCGCACAGGGACTTTCGCTGCCGCACATTTCTGGTGCGGTCCGCGCTCATCATTTATCCCAAAAATCACTCTCTGGATCACCCTCTCGCGGACCGCATAGTTCTGATCGCGGCCGCATCATGGCTTTCGCGGCCGCACAATATTTGTGCGGTCCGCGCTTCAGACCTCTTTGCCCAGCCTTGGTTTTTTGTTCAACTTTTGACTCCTTTGTGAGTTGATTTTAATTCCTTTAGCTCATTTTGAATAATTCCTGCAAGCAAGCATATTTCCTTAATTTTCGGGAATACCTTCAAGCATTTTTGGCCTAAAACACAAGTAAATGAGAGCAAATAATAGGTTAAAATCTCTACTTATCATTATCCCGTGAAAATCGCTCAAGAATCGCCTTACCCGAGCTCAAAAATGGAAAATGGTTGAAAATGGGACGAAATCCCATTTCCAGAACTTAAGTTCTGTTTGCCCAAATTTTACCTTATGCGATCACGTACAATGCTTCGCGATCGCGAAGCACCTTTTTGGCTGCCCAGCTTTTTGCTCTATGCGAACGCGGCAGTGCTCTCGCAAACGTGAAGCACAATTTCTTAGCCTTCCGTGATCGCGGAAATCATTGTGCGATCGCGTAGTACAATTTTTGTGCTTCAGCTTCTGGCTCATTCCTTCTACGCGAACGCGGCTTGGCCCTCGCGTTCACGGTGTTTTGCCTGTTGTCACTGTGCAATCACGGACCTCACTATGCGATCACATATTACAAATTTCATTTGTAACCATTAAGCCTTCGCGATCGCGGACACAGTCACGCGATCGCATAGAAGGAAACCAGTAGCAGCAGGTTCAGCAGTTTCATGGTTCCAAAATGCGTCGATCCTGATCCGAATTACACTCGAGCCCTCGGGGTTCCAAACCATACATGCACACAAGTCTTAAAAAATCATACGAACTTGCTCGCGCGATTAGATCTCCAAAGTAACACCTAGAACTACAAATCGGACACCAAATCAAAGGAAAGTTTCAAGAAAACTTTAAAACTTATATTTTCACAACCGGACGTCTGAATCATATCAAATCAATTCCGTTTTTTACCAAATTTGACGGACAAGTCATAAATATTATAGTGGACATGTACCGTGCTCCGTAACCAAAATACAGATCCGGTGTCAATAAATCCAACATCAGTAAATTCTTAAAACTCCTTAAGCTTTCAAACTTTTAATTTTTCATCAAAATTCCATATCTCAGGCCAGGGACCTCGGAATTCGATTCCGGGCATACACCCAAGTCCCAAATCATGATACGGACCTACCGGAATTATTAAAATACTGATCCGAGTCAGTTTACTTAAAATATTGACCAAAGTCAACTCAGTTGAGTTTTAAAGCTCTATTTCACATTTTAATCTATTTTTCACATAAAAACTTTCCAGAAAATTATATGGACTGTGTACGTAAGTCGAGAAATAATAAATAGTATTTTTTGAGGTCTTAAAATACAGAATTAATTATTAAATTTAAAGATGATATTTTGGGTCATCACAATAGGTGTCTAGTATCAAAGCATAATAAATAACTTGTCAATTATTATGACGATCTCAGGTCAAAGGAAACTCTTACATCACATTGTTCAAGAGAATATCCTATTGACAGTTTATGGTAATTCTAACCATTAGGAATTATCCAATGAGTCGGTTCAATGATCATATCTCTATATGCATCATCTATCTATGTGATTTAGTTAATGAGATCAACTAATCTTTATCTCATAAAGACGATCACATAAATATTGATCTAACGAGATTACTAATGTCCAAATTAATAATCCTACGATCAAGAACAAATTTAGATTAAATTATAAGAAACTTTACATTCAATTTAGATCAAGTCTTAAAATTTAATCAAGGACCATATTAAATTAATTAAGCAATTAATAATAACTATGATAAAAAAATATCAAATGCCATATATTTTTATTTCAAATAACGTTCACAAAAATATGTTCAAATCATCAAATATGAGATTGGATCTAGGGCATATCTACTATATCCCTAACAATCTCCCACTTGCACTAGAGCCAATCGCTCCTGTACTTTATTCCCAATTTCACTTGTGCTTTGCAAACTCCTTTGCAACAAGAGCTTTAGTGAATCCGTCTACAACATTTTTCATTTCATCAACCTTTTGAATCTTAATGTCTCCACGTTTAATGATTTCTCTTATCAAGTGATACCTTCGTAGAACGTGTTTGGATTTTTTTTCTTTTTGGTGTGATCTTGGTTCTTTTGCTTGAGCAATGGCTCCAGAAATGTCACACAATAATGGAGATGCACCTTCTATTGAAGGAATCATACCAAGTTCAGTTAAGAACTTTTTCATCCATACAACTTCCTTTGCAGCTTTACTAGCTTCTATATATTTTGTTCAGTCACTGAATCAAATACTGTAGTTTATTTGGAATTTTTCCAACTTACTGCACCACCATTTTAGGTGAATACATAACCAGAAATAGATTTGCTATCATCTTTATCTGAAGAGAAACTTGCATCAGTATAACCTTCAAGTTTCAACTCAGAATCTCCATAGATGAGGAAGTGGTCTTTAGTCCTTCTTAAGTACTTAAGAATGGTCTTCACCACCTTCCAATGTTCCTTACCAAAATTTTCCTGATATCGGCTAGTCACTCCAAGTGTATAAACCACATCAGGATGTGTACATGTCATGGTATTCATGATAGCTCCCACTGCACTAGCGTATGGGATCCTACTCATGTGTTCTCTCTCTTCAGGTATTTTAGGACAATCCTCCCTACTGAGAGTAGTTCCAATGCATATTGGTAGATAGCCTCTTTTGGAATTATCCATGTTATACCTTTTCAAAATGGTATAACATCAAGAACTCATATCCCTCCCTCCAAAACTAAACCGCAACCTCGTACATGTAACTTTTCAACCCCATATGGCGCATCACCCCTAACATGCTAACTCGCAACACTACGAAAATCTCATAGTCAACTCTGAACCATAAGCAAATTGAACACCTCATCAACCGAGAATCTTTCATTTAACTCAATCCAGGAGAACACCACCATAGGCAATATAGCTTTTATACCTATGGTAAACACCAACTACGGTCGTGGTCATAACCATGATAACTTCTTCGGAACTCAGTAACACCTAATCGAGTAATCAGTATCAATCGCCTCTAACTCAACCGAGTCACGCAGACTGCCAACCCGAAAGTAACTCAATCTGATATGACCGCCTTGAAGGAATTTCCTGGAACCTGAAGCCATTTCTTGCATCACTCCAACATTGACATGTAGACCTTTCTTGACAAGGAAATACCGCAGATCCGATTACCATTCGCTACCTTTTTCAAGCCCACCCGCAGAAAAATTCAAAAGTTCTTAAAGGCTACATAAGACCTGGAACTCGCCAGAACCTTCTCGATAACCGCTTATCTTATTCTGATCTTTAATACATGGCTAATACTCGTCAAACAACCCGTGCTTCACCAGCATATGCCCATTTAAAAAAATAACCAAGCAGTCTCTCGGTCCGGAAACTGATACAGCCCATGATCATACAATCCGATCATCATTAGCAGACTCCACCACTTAGCTCGAAGCCATAGAACACCTCATCAGCAACCCAAAGTACCATACCTTCACAGCATGCCCTGATCCCTCACGATTATTTAGCTGAATACTTCAAAAATTCATGCAATACTGATCATAGAACACCCCGAAGACTCTTCCCAATGCTTACCCGTCATGGCAATAGTCAAACAATTTCCCCAAATGTTCTTAAATGATAACATATGCACTCCACCGAATGGAAACCTCATATGAGACACACGATCCAAACTCATCACGCAAGAGATGGCCCACCGATTATACTCAAATCGACACTTTGTCATGAACCCACCTTAATCACAATAGCCTGGCCACCAGTCAATCTTCCCAAATTCATGCTTACCAACCAGACATATGAACCCGCCCTATGCCACAAATGAACGTCTATAAGATTTAACACTGCATCTGCTTCTGATGCTAACACATCGCGATGATAATCAAGCATCCATAGCCCGTCGTAATATATCTGCAGCATCATCGATCGTCAGTGCATAGCGAATACTAAGTGAACAACATTACATATGAGCGATTGGGAAGAGTCAAAGTCGTCGATTTCAAGCTGAAACAAGGTCGAACGATAAGGAAAAAAGAAAGGGAAATTTTTCCTAAAATCCTTGTAGCCTCCCAAAGATAGGTATGGACGTCATCATACCGATCTGTAGGACTATACTAAATACTTGCTCATAACTCGTAGAACCTACGAACCTAGTGCTCTGATACCACCTGTCACGACCCGAAATTCACTAGTCGTGATGGCACCTAACCCAACCCGCTAGGTAAGCCAATTAACGATTTCCCGTTTTTAATTAATTTAATAACACAATTTAACAAAGGAGTTATCTAAGTCTTATACATCCCCAAGGACTGGTAGTACAAATCATGAGCTTCTAAGAATAGAATTTAAAAGTTGATATGAAGTAAATACATCTTCTGTTTGAAACAATACATAAACAGAGTTTTTATAAATCTAGGGCTACCATGAACAAGAGGCAGCTACAACAGGAACGCAGGTACATCTTCAATCCCGGCAACCATAGAACACAGCAACAACAGCAACCAATATCTGCACACAATGTGCAGAAGTATAGTATCAGTACAACCGACCCCATGTACTAAGTATGTATCTTGTCTAACCTCGTCGAAGTAGTGACGAGGCTTTGGTTAAAATATGCTCATTGATAAAACCCGTAATGTAACTAACAATAAAACTATACTACAGCACAACAGAGTAGAGCACATGAAACGCTTATACAAAGCACTAACAGAGTACTAAGGGAAAACACAATGCAACAGGTATCAAAATCTCACCCAATCCTTTCCTGAGAGCGAAAGCCAATAAATCACAACAATTACATCAAAACTTTCATAATGTGAAAAATATACCCAAGACATCAAATTCAACAGCACGGCAACACCCTTCGTGCATTTATCTCATCCTCACCAATTATACGTAAAGCAGTACCAGCCAAATGACAGAAATGCCTATAACAGAAATTACAGAGTGGGAAATACGCAAATAACTATGGGGGACGGGAGTGTACATGAGAACATCAGTAACAGACTGAACATAAAGCATATAGGTAATGACAATGATTAGGAAAAGGAAATGTAATTTCGACTAACTAGCAAGGTAAAGGCATGTATACAAATATGAAAAA
>AWOL01S0017571.1:29820-45353 GCA_000715115.1 Nicotiana otophora
CAACGGCATGGCAACACCCTTCGTGCATTTATCTAATCCTCACCAATTATGCGTAAAGCAGTACTAGCCAAATGGCAGAAATGTCGATAACAGAAATGACAGAGTGGGAAATACGCAAATAACTATGGGGGACGGGAGTGTACATGAGAACATCAGTAACAGACTGAACATAAAGCATATAGGTAATGACAATGATTAGGAAAAAGGAATGTAATTTCGACTAACTAGCAAGGTAAAGGCATGTAGACAAATATGAAAAATAAGGAAGCGGACACATGATCTTTATAAGTTAGCAAGTAGGGACAAGAACGACTAGTATGGAAGAAGACCTACACTTAAGTGCAACAAAACAGATGGCATAGATGAAATCCTAACAGCAGGAAATAGGCATGATATTAGCAAGTTTAAGCAAATATAAGGCATGATAGCATGACAATAAGGTGATAGAGGATAAAGACAGAACAGTAACGACATATCACATAAGAACCATAAACACGACAATAACAAATCCAGGTAAAGACATGAAGGTATCTGCAAGAAAGAAATATCACAACATAATACATGTCTCTCGTCCTCACTTGCACGGAAACACCCTTCGTGCCATGAACTCACCATAACATGAAAGCGTAATAATATAAATACAATGGCATGGCATCACCCTTCGTGCTTTTACTCACATAACATGGCACGGCATCACCCTTCGTGCTTTTACTCACAATGATATAGTACGGCATCACCCTTTGTGCTTTCACTCTCAATAATATGGCACGACATCACCCTTCGTGCTTTTACTCTCAATAATATGGCACGGCATCATCCTTCGTTCTTTAACTCTCAAATAATATGGCACGGCATCACCCTTCGTGCTTTACACTCTCCCTCACATGATAATGCATAAATAATAGCACGGCATCACCCTTCGTTCTTTACACTATTTCTTACCAAGCATATGTATATCAATGACAAACAAGGCAGGAAACATAAATAACGTCAAGAGGAGTGTTTAAACGAATATTTCAAATGAATCCCAATCACAACTTTCCAAGCCAACAATAGTTCAATAAACCCACAAAAACCTTTTTATTCAAGTATTCCAACAAATTTCACAAATGATCTACAACACAAGTATAGAATCTAGTATCTCAAAAATATCGGCCGTAGCAATGTATTAATGATTATGCATATTGATGACCGAATTAACACACCAATGTATTCTCAGAATCTCCATCAAATTTGATCAAGTTATAATAAGCTAAGTCTTAGTTTCTAACATTTAATACTATGTTCTTAGTATCTAGGATCTAAGTAAGGCATGAGGCAAGAAGATCACGTGATTCTACAAGACACAGTTTATAACATATTTTACCCTCGAGCATGGTTACCCTGGCACATGCATATATGCTCGTCACCTCATATATGTATCACCCCCGCATATACCAAACAATGTCAAATAGTAGAAAACATTCTCCCAACAAAGTTAAGCAAAATACTTACCTCAAAGAAGGCAAATCGATACTCAAAATGAACTCCTCGGGTGATATGACCTCCGGGCGGCTCAAATATAATCAAAATAACTTTAAGGTACAAATAAAACTCGTAAGAGACTATTCCGGATCATAAAGGCTCAATCTTTAACAAAGTCTAAAAATTGACCCAAAAGTCGACCCACGGGCCCGCACCTCGGAACCCAACAAATTTCACAAAATACGGCCACCCATTCAAGTATGAGTCCAACCATACTAGTTTCATTCAAATACGACTCCAATTCAATGTTCAAAACTCAAAACTTCATATTATGAACTTTAGGCCAAAACCTCCAATTTCCTCTATAAAATTCATAATCCAATTACCAAAAACGAGGGTAGATTCGTGATATAGGATCGAAAATGAGTAGAGAACACTTACCCTATTCCACAAGATGAAAATTGCTCCAAGAATCGCCTTAATCCAGGCTTGGAAATGTTAAAATGAAGTCAAAATCGCAATTTTTAAAAGAACACTGCCTAGGTCTTTTATGCATCGCGAACGCGGAAGAACTATCGCGTTCGCGAAGAAGAAAACAAAAGCTGCCCAGAATACCCTTCGCGAACGCGAGAAATGGGACACGAACACGATGAACAAGGGACAGGACTTACGCGAACATGTAAGAGACACGCAAACCCGAACGCGTAAGAGACATGCGAACGCGAAGAGAAAAATGATCACCAGTGCCCGGGGCCTGGTTTGCATTTCGCGAACGCGACATATGGAATACGAACGCGAAGAAGGAGGAAGCAGAACTTCGCGAACGTGAGAGAGTAGCTGCGAACGCGAAGAGGAAATATTCCACCCTCCAAAATAACACAACGCGAACGCGAGTGCAAGGACGCGAACGCGATGAAGGAAAACCAGATGACAGATTTAGCAGTTCAAAATAGGAGGAAAATGTCCCATAGCCCACCCGGAACACACTTGAGGCCCCCGAGACCCCGTCCAAACATACCAAAAAGTCCCATAACATAACACGGACCTACTCGAGGCCTCAAAACACACAAAACAATATCGGAACGACGAATCACACCTCAATTCAAATTCAATAAACTTGAAACTTCAAACTTCCACAACTGATGCCGAAACCTATCCAATTACGTCTGATTGACCTCAAATTTTGCACACAAGTCACATTTGACATTACGGACCTGATCCAACTTCCAAAATCGGATTCGAACCCCGATATCAAAAAGTCCACTTCCGGTCAAACTTCTCAAAAACCTTCAAATTTCTAACTTTTGCCAAACGACTCCAAAAATGACCTACGGACCTCCAAATCCATTTTCGAACGCGCTCCCAATACCAGAATCACCATACGGAGCTATTCTCAGACTCGGAATCCCAAACGGACATCGATAACATTAAAATGCACTTCAGCCCAAATATGATGAATTTCTTCCAAAACGCTAACTTCCACAATAGGTGCCAAAATGCTCCCGGGTTATCCAAAACCCAATCCGAACATACGCCAAAGTTTGAAATCATCATACGAACCTGATGAAACCTTCAAATCCCGATTCCGAGATCGTTTACCCAAAAATCTAACCTTAGTCAATTCTTCCAACTTAGAGCTTGAATCTTAAAGTTCATCCTTCCAAATCGATTCCGGATAACTTGAAAACCAACACCATCGATTTACGCAAGTCATAACACATCATGCGGAGATGCTCAAGCTCTCAAAACTCCGAGCGAAGTGCAGATTCTCAAAATGATATGTCGGGTCGTTATATCCTCCACCACTTAAACACACGTTCGTCCTCAAACGTGCCAGGAGTCATTCTAAAGCTATCAAATCACGGTATAATCTTACTATGCATAAACCTGGGGGTGATCCCATATCACCCTGATCCACATAAGCCCGCCAACACAACATAACTAGAGATCCTTATTTTGACCTTGGTCCTTAAACCTTAGAACCCAATATCTATCATCCAGAATTCATTACAAGACCCGAATCCCATATCTACACATTGTATAAGTTTGAACAAGCAGTATCAAGTCATACCCATAACCCAAGATGTAATCACATGATATACCCCATCACTTCGACACTCACAGTGGGGACTGCTGACCACCATCACTGCCCAAAAAATATCTGATGCCGGTAGCAAACCTCGTATCGATTAGAACCTCGTTCAAAACCCTCATACCCTACCGATGATGAAATAAATACGCATAACCGCTTAACCACTCATCTGATCAAAAAGCCAAGAAACTCACTCGTCCGACCAGGGCCATTGTCCAAATCCTCAGCAAAAATATAGTTTCATTCTTCCAAACCTTCCTCATCCCAATACAATAGTGCCATTCTCAAGTCTAGAAACCTCATCTCAGCCAATACAAGCAGCCCCACCAACATGTATCAATAATAATCATATGGACCCCCCACACAACCCGGTTCCGTACACTAGCAAGTAATAATTCAGAGATGACAGATAACAGTAAGAAAACTAAATAAGAAGACTACTAAGCAAGTTAAGCAGGCAGGGAAAGTTTAGCATTTTACTATGAACTATTTTCAACTAGGTGAAAAACAAAATACACAAAATAGGAATAAGGAGTCATATTTCATCACTGTACCATTGCGGCGCACAACCCGATCCCATCATATCAATCAACATAGGGTACCCATCGAGCCATAATACTCGGGCTCACTGATCACATGTGCGTCAACATCAAGCACAACAGAGTGCACAAAAATATAACTGTGGGAAAATTATTAGGAACAAACAGTACTGAGAAGGACAAGCACAACTATAGTGCAATAAGCAAATCAACATCACGAAGGCCACCTCGCCCATAGTTCCATGAGGCCTAAACTGTACCACAATATGCATGTGAAGAATCATGTAACCCTTACAACCCGTCACAGTATAAGAGAGAAACATATCACATAAACCAAGGTGCGAATAACATCCATTTCGCTCGATGATATACATGTGGTAACAACTGCGCAAGAACAAACAAATCTGATCCGATATAGAATACACATTCTTATTAGGCTCAAAAGCAACCCCAAACCAATTTTCGATCATCCCCGAACATGTAATTAACCTTCCCAAAATCCATAGCAACCTATCCATAACACCTACCATCAATCATCCAATCCTTAACATTTCTTCACGACTCGCAGTCAAGGAATAGTCTGCCACGAGAACATCCAATCTTTAAACCTCGCGATTACCAGAATCTTCATATCCAATTTTAACACCGCTACTCAAATGGCTGATGTGTCACCCACACTCCATCATTCTACGAAAAAATACATATAAGTCAACACACAATGCACCTGCCAACATGCGAACTCTCCTGCGGTGGGAAAAGATAGTGCCAGCAAAACCTTAGACACCCGAAGTCGTCCAAGTCATCAAGAACTCATATCCCTCCCTCCAAAACTAAACCGCAACCTCGTACATGTAACTTTTCAACCCCATACGGCGCATTTCCCCTAACATGCTAACTCACGACACTACGAAAATCTCATAGTCAACTCTGAACCATAAGCAAATTGAACACCTCATCAACCGAGAATCTTTCATTTAACTCAATCCAGGAGAACACCACCATACGCAATATAGCTTCTATACTTGTGGTAAATACCAACTCCAGCCGTGGTCATAACCATGATAAATTCTTCAGAACTCAGTAACACCTAATCGAGTAATCAGAACTAATAGCCTCTAACTCAACTGAGTCACGCAGACTGCCAACCCGAAAGTAATTCAATCTGATATGACCGCCCTGAGGGAACTTCCTAGGAACCTAAAGCCATTTATTGCATAACTCCAACATTGACATGTAGACCTTTCTTGACAAGGAAATACCGCAGATCCAATTACCATTCGCTACCTTTTTCAAGCCCACCTGTAGACAAATTCAAAAGTCCTTAAAGTCTACATAAGACCTGAAACTCGCCGGAACCTTCTCGATAACCGCGTATCTTATTCTGATCTTCAATACAAGGCTAATACTCGTCAAGCAACCCGTGCTTCACCAGCATATGCCTATTCAAAGAAATAACCAAGTAGTCTCTCGGTCCGGAAACTGATATGGCCCATGATCCTACAATTCGATCATCATTAGCAGACTCCACCACTTAGCTCGAAGCCATAAAACACCTCATCAGCAACCCAAAGTACCATACCTTCACAGCATNCCCACACTCCATCATTCTACGAAAAAATACATATAAGTCAACACACAATGCACCTGCCAACATGCGAACTCTCCTGCGGTGGGAAAAGATAGTGCCAGCAAAACCTTAGACACCCGAAGTCGTCCAAGTCATCAAGAACTCATATCCCTCCCTCCAAAACTAAACCGCAACCTCGTACATGTAACTTTTCAACCCCATACGGCGCATTTCCCCTAACATGCTAACTCACGACACTACGAAAATCTCATAGTCAACTCTGAACCATAAGCAAATTGAACACCTCATCAACCGAGAATCTTTCATTTAACTCAATCCAGGAGAACACCACCATACGCAATATAGCTTCTATACTTGTGGTAAATACCAACTCCAGCCGTGGTCATAACCATGATAAATTCTTCAGAACTCAGTAACACCTAATCGAGTAATCAGAACTAATAGCCTCTAACTCAACTGAGTCACGCAGACTGCCAACCCGAAAGTAATTCAATCTGATATGACCGCCCTGAGGGAACTTCCTAGGAACCTAAAGCCATTTATTGCATCACTCCAACATTGACATGTAGACCTTTCTTGACAAGGAAATACCGCAGATCCAATTACCATTCGCTACCTTTTTCAAGCCCACCTGTAGACAAATTCAAAAGTCCTTAAAGTCTACATAAGACCTGAAACTCGCCGGAACCTTCTCGATAACCGCGTATCTTATTCTGATCTTCAATACAAGGCTAATACTCGTCAAGCAACCCGTGCTTCACCAGCATATGCCTATTCAAAGAAATAACCAAGTAGTCTCTCGGTCCGGAAACTGATATGGCCCATGATCCTACAATTCGATCATCATTAGCAGACTCCACCACTTAGCTCGAAGCCATAACACACCTCATCAGCAACCCAAAGTACCATACCTTCACAGCATACCCCGATCCCTCATGACTATTAAGCTGAATACTTTCAAAAATTCATGCAATACTGATCATAGAACACCCCGAAGACTCTTCCCAACGCTTACCCATCATGGCAATAGTCAAACAATTTCCCCAAATGTTCTGAAATGATAACATATGCACTCTACCAAATGGAAACCTCATATGAGACACACGATCCAAACTCATCACACAGGAGATGGCCCACCGGTTATACTCAAATCGACACCTTGCCATGAACCCACCTTAATCACAATAGCCTGGCCACCAGTCAATCTTTCCAAATTTGTGCGTACATACCAGACATATGAACCCGCCTCATGCCACAAATGAACGACTAGAAGATTTAACACTGCATATGCTTCTGAGGCTAACACATCACGATGATAATCAAGCATCCATAGCCCGTCGTAATATATCTACAGCATCATCGATCGTCGGTATATAGAGAATACTGAGTGCACAACATCACATATGAGCGATTGGGAAGAGTCAAAGTCGTCGATTTCAAGCCTTGTAGCCTCCCAAAGATAGGTATGGACGTCATCATACCGATCCGCAGGACTCTACTAAACACTTGCTCATGACTCATAGAACCTACGAACCTAGTGCTCTGATACCACCTGTCACAAACCGGAATTCACTAGTCGTGATGGCACTTAACCCAACCCGCTAGGTAAGCCAATTAACGATTTCCCATTTTCAATTAATTTAATAACACAATTTAACAAAAGAGTTATCTAAGTATTATACATCCCCAAGTACTGATAGTACAAATCATGAGCTTTTAAGAATAGAATTTACAAGCTAATATGAAGTAAATACATCTTTTGTTTGAAAAAATACATAAACAGAGTTTTTATAAATCTAGGGCTACCATGAACAAGAGGCAGCTACAATAGGAACGCAGGTACATCTTCAATCCCGGCAACCATAGAACACAGCAACAACAGCAACCAATATCTGCACACAATGTGCAGAAGTGTAGTATCAGTACAACCGACCCCATGTACTGAGTATGTATCTTGTCTAACCTCGTCGAAGTAGTGACGAGGCTTGGGTTAAAAGAGGCACATTGATAAAACCTATAATGTAACTAACAATAAAACTATACTACAGCACAACAGAGTAGAACACACGAAACGCTTATACAAAGCAATAACGGAGTACTAAGGGAAAACACAATTCAACAGGTATCAAAATCTCGCCCAATCCTTTCCTGAGAGCGAAAGCCAATAAATCACAACAATCACATCAAAACTTTCATAATGTGAAAAATATACCCAAGACATCAAATTCAACGGCACGGCAACACCCTTCGTGCATTTATCTCATCCTCATTGATTATGCGTAAAGCAGTACCAGCCAAATGACAGAAATGCCGATAACAGAAATGACAGAGTGGGAAATACGCAAATAACTATGGGGGACGGGAGTGTACATGAGAACATCAGTAACAGACTAAACAGAAAGCATATAGGTAATGACAATGATTAGGAAAAAGGATTGTAATTTCGACTAACTAGCAAGGTAAAGGCATGAAGACAAATATGACAAATAAGGAAGCGGACACATGATCTTTATAAGTTAGCAAGTAGGGACAAGAACGACTAGTATGGAAGAAGACCTACACTTAAGTGCAACAAAATAGATGGCATGGATGAAATCCTAACAGCAGGAAATAGGCATGATATTAGCAAGTTTAAGCAAATAGAAGGCATGATAGCATGACAATAAGGTGATAGAGGATAAAGACAGAACAGTAACGACATATCACATAAGAACCATGAACACGACAATAACAACTCCAGGTAAAGAACTTTAGGCCAAAACCTCCAATTTCCTCTATAAAATTCATAATCCAATTACCAAAAACGAGGGTAGATTCGTGATATAAGATCAAAAATGAGTAGAGAACACTTACCCTAGCCCACAAGATGAAAATTTCTCCAATAATCTCCTCAATCAGGGCTTGGAAATGTTAAAATGAAGTCAAAATCGCGATTTTTAAAAGAACACTGCCCAGGTCTTTTATGCATCGCGAACGCGGAAGAACTATCGCGTTTGCGAAGAAGAAAACAAAAGCTGCCCAGAATACTCTTCGCGAACGCGAGAAACGGGACGCGAACACGATGAATAAGGGACAGGACTTATGCGAATGCGTAAGAGACAAGCGAACGCGAAGAGGAAACTGATCACCAGTGCCCGGGGCCTGGTTTGCACTTCACGAACGCGACATATGGAATGCGAACGCAAAGAAGGAAGTGGCAGAACTTCACGAACGCGAGAGAGCAGCTGCGAACGCGAAGAGGAAATATTCCACCCTCCAAAATAACACTACACGAACGCGAGTGCAAGGATGCAAACGCGATGATGGAAAACCAGATGACAGATTCAGCAATTCAAAATAGGTGGAAAATGTCCCGTAGCCTACCAGGAACACACCCGAGGCCCCTGGGACCCCGTCCAAACATACCAACAAGTCCCATAACATAACACGGACCTACTCAAGGCCTCAAAACACACGAAACAACATCGGAATGACGAATCACACCTCAATTCGAATTCAATGAACTTGAAACTTCATACTTCCATAACCGATGTCGAACCTATCAAATCACGTTCGATTGACTTCAAATTTTGCACACAAGTCACATTTGACATTACGAACCTGCTCCAACTTCCGAAATCGGATTCGGACCCCGATATCAAAAAGTCCACTTACGGTCAAATTTCTAACTTTTGCCAAACGACTCCAAAATGACCTACGGACCTCCAAATTCATTTTCAGATGCGCTCCCAATACCAGAATCACCATACGAAGCTATTCTCAGACTCGAAATCCTAAACGGACATCGATAACATTGAAATGCACTTTATCCCAAATATGATGAATTTCTTCCAAAATGCTAACTTCCACAATAGGTGCCAAAATGCTCCCGGGTTATCCAAAACCTAATCCGAACATACGCCCAAGTCCGAAATCATCACACGAACCTGATGGAACCTTTAAATCCTGATTCCGAGATCGTTTACCCAAAAATCTAACCTTAGTCAATTCTTCGAACTTAGAGCTTGAATCTTGAAGTTCATCCTTCCAAATCGATTTCGGATAACTTGAAAACTAATGCCGTCGATTTACGCAAGTCATAACACATTATGCGAAGATGCTCGAGCTCTCAAAACTCCGAGCGAAGTACAGATTCTCAAAATGACATGTCGGGTCGTTACAAAACATTATTATGAATTAGTCCCAATAATTCAGAAGCTCTTTCTCCACTTCCAATAAATGGAGATTTGGTCATTTTTCCTTTGAGACAAAATTCACAAGTTGGATATGATTCAAAATCATACTTGTCAAGGTATCCTTCCTTGTACCACTTGTTAATTATTTTCTCTCTAATATGACCAAACCTACAATGCCAAAGGTATGCATGATTTACTTGATCATCTCTTTTCCTCTTAAGACTAGAAACATGCATAATCGAATTTGCATTCACATTAGGTAAGACATAAACATCATGTTGGAGATAGCCATTCACATATAAATCATTACCATAATTAATAGAGCAAATACCATTGCCTATGTTAATGTGAAACCCATGTTGTCCAACATAGAAGCTGAAATTATGTTCGAATGCATTATTAAAGAAACAGATCCTACAGTTATGGTTGCAACTTTTGCACCATGTCCAACTTGTAGATTAACTTCTTCTTTCTTTAGTCTCCTACCTATCTTGAACTCTTGCAACATATTGTAGATGTTATAACTACTGCCAGCATCTAATACCCACAGTGAAGAATTAGTAGTAGCTAAAGAAACCTTGAAAACATTTTTCATTAATGTTTTACCTTGTTTCTTATCCTTTAGAGTTGAAAGATACTCCTTGCAATTTCTCTTCCAATTTCCTTTCTTCTTACAGTGAAAACATTCAATATCATATACTGACTGCAAGATCAAATCTTCAGAAAGCTCTTTACCAAGCTTGTACCCCAACTTCTCAAGTTCTTCGATAAGATCAATCACATGATTGACGTGGGGTCCAACTGGAGAGTTTCCAATGTCCAACTGTGTATCAACCATCTTCTTAAGATGTTCAATGATTACAGTTGGATCCATATTCTGATGTTTTCTCTAGAGTTCAGAACTCATAGAAGCGAGAATGATGTGTTTAATAGCAAGGCATTCTTCTAAGTATTTCTGATAAACCTTGGTGCCTTCAACATCATTCTCTGGTGGGACTAGCTTTGCAGGATTATCGATCACATCAATGAGCTTTTCATGCATGAGAACAAATTCTCAAATTTCTATACCAGCCATCAAAGTTTGGTCCTACCAACTTGTTGGTCTCAAATATTTCACGCAATGATATAACAGACATATTGAGAAATCTAAAATGCAATAATATAAGAGCATATTTGTATATATCATAAAGACATGGACTTTTATCTAAATGATATTTTCACTAATTATTTTAAACTATTTACCCTCATTATAGTCTAAAAAATCTTTATTTCTGTTAGTGGAGTAAAGGAATCATTTAACAGTCTATATGAGCCCCTTGGAAGTCAAGTCTCTCACATATATTTTAAAGGTAGGTACTCTTACCAATTGTATCTCCATACAATTTTCTTAAATAGCTCTATGTCAAATAGTCCCCCTGGTAGTCAGGTCGATCCTATTGGCATAGTTGAGTTCAACCATCATGATAGCAAGGAACTTATTAAATTTTATACTCCCTGGATTGTCCAGGCATCTAGTGTAAAAATTAAATAATTCTTTCAATCCATGCATCTAATGTGTCACGACCCGGAATTCTGAATATCGGGACCGTGATGGCGCCTAACATTTCACTTGCTAGGCAGGCCAACGTTAGAAAATCCTTTAAACCAAACCCTTATTTTCATTCAGTAAATAACAATAATTAGTTAAGATGAAACGTAATAAGTGCGGAATAATATAAAAACTGTATTAATTACTACCACTCGGATCTGGAGTCACAATTCACGAGTATTCTAGAATTTACTACAAGTAATAGTCTGAAAGATATACAACTGTTTTAATGAAAGAAACAGTAAAACAGGAGGATAGATGGGGACTTCAAGGTCTTTGAACGCCGACAGATCTATCTTGAGTCTCCGGATAGTGGGCCCAACAGCTAAAATCTCGATCAACCCGAGACGGTACCAAAATCTGCACAGAAAGTGCAGAGTGCAGTATCAGTACAACCGACCCCATGTACTGGTAAGTGTCGAGCCTAACCTCGACGAAGTAGTGACGAGGCTAAGGCAAGGCACCTACAAATCAACCTGTACAATTTAACAGTGTATATACAAATAACAGTAATAAAGAGCTAGACAAGAATTATCAGGAGGGGAAAACATGTTGAGGAAAATACGAGATAAAGAATTACAGTAAAATAATAACTGGAACAACCAATATACTATGAATCAACAAAAACAACGAATACAGTAAATGAAAAATGCACGGTATCACCCTTCGTGCTTGTACTCTTAATCTCACCATAAAATCAATAGAAACGGCACGGCATCACCCTTCGTGCATTAACTCTCATATCATGGCACGGCATCATCTTTCGTGCTTTTACACTCACAATTTGGCACGGCATCACCCTTCATGCATTAACACTCACAATATGGCACGACATCACCCCCCGACCATTAACACTCACAATATGGCACGGCATCACCCTTCGTGCATTAACACTCTCCCTTACCATAATGCAATGCATAAATAATAACAGGGAGATAGAATAACAAGTACAAGCCTTACTTTAATATTTGGTTCCACAATATCAATCTCAACTTCGAAATAAATACTCAATTATCACTAGAAAATCCGTAAACATGATAAGATCGATCAATTTAACAACACTAGTACAAACACATAGCAATTAAGCATAGGAAAAAGATAATATAAGAAAAACGGAAGAAACATGAAAAATAGGTAAATTGGCGGCGTATAAGTACTCGTCACCTCACATATACGCCGCTCACATGAATTTCATATAGCAAATAATCTAATGTTCCTAATTCCCTCAAGTTAGGGTTAGACACAATATTTACCTTGTTCCGAAGGCCACTTAATTCTCAATCACGTCTTTTCCTCTAGAATTTACCTCCAAACCATACGTATCTATTAAAAATGACTTAATAATATCAAATATTACTAAAGAAATTAATTATATTACATAAATTAAATTTCCCAAATTTTCCTCCAAAAAAGTCGAAAAATCGATCCCGGGCCCACTTGGTCAAAACCCGAGGTTCGGACTAAAATCCATTTACCCATTCACCCCCGAACCCAAATATATAATTGGTTTTGAAATCTGACCTCAAATTGAGGTCTAAATCCCCAAATTTTTGAAATCCCTAGTTTCTAACCTAACCCCTAATTCTACCATGAAAACTCTAGCTTTTAGGTTGATAATTCGTAAAATGTAATGGGTAATTGAAAGAAAATAGTTTAGAATCACTTATCAACACTTTGGAAAAGAAACTAACTCTTGAAAATCGCCTCTAGTCCGTTTGGTTCTTGAAAATGTGGAAAAATGGCTTAATCTCGTTCTGAATTCTGTTTTAAATGCTGGGCAACAGTGTGCGTCGCGTTCGCGGGGCCACTGTTGCATTCGCGAATAGCATCGGCCGCCAAGCCTTCGCGTTCGCGATGAAGGATCACTGACTCTCCCCCAGGTATGCCTAACACTACGCGTTCGCGAGGAGCTGGTCGTGTTCGCGAAGGGTAACGCCCCCATCTCTTCGCGTTCGCGACCAAACCTTCGCATTCGCGAAGAAGAAAATTCCAGCTGACCAGTTTACTCTTCGCGTTCGCGGAAGTACCTTCGCGAACGCGAAGAAGGACATGCCAGAACACCTGCTGCAGCAAAATACCAGATTTTCTAAGTCCAAAACATCTCGTAGCCTATCCGAAACTCACTCGAGCCTTCGGGGTTCCAAACCAAACATGCACACAAGTCCAAAAACATCATACGGACTTGCTAGCGCGATCAAATCGCTAAAATAACACCTAGAACTATGAATTTAGCACCAAATCGAATGAAATTTTCAAGAACACTTTAAAATTCCTATCTTCTCAACTGGACGTCTGAATCACGTCAAATCAACTCCGTTTCTCACCAAATTTCACAGACAAGTCTTAAATATCATAATGAACCTGTACCGGACTCCGAAACTAGAATACGGATCCGGTACTAACAATGCCAAACACCAATCAATTCTTAAAAATAAATAAATTTTTAGACTTTTAATTTTTCTCAAAAATTCATAACTCGAGCTAGGGACCTCCGAATTCAATTCCGGGCATACGCCCATAATTCGATACAGACCCATCGGTACCGTCAAAATACGGATCCGGGCCCGTTTACCAAAAATATTAACTGAAGTTCACAAAATCAACTTTTAAGGCAAAAATTCTTATTTTCATCAATTTTCAACATAAAAGTTTTTCGGAAACACGCCCGGACTGTGCACGTAAATCAAGGAGGGTAAAATGAGATTTTTAGGGCTTAAGAGTGCAGAATCGAGTCCTAAAACATAAGATGACCTTTTGGGTCATCACATAATGCAATAAATAATTTTAACATATTCTCGAACTATAAGTCTCCTAGTTGTCAGGCCGCTCCTTATAAACAAGAAATAAATAAAATTATTTATTTTGATGGATAGCTTTATAATAAAATATCTTATATTTTATTATTTAAGAACTCAAATTTTAGTAAGAGAGAATTGTTATTAAAACAACTTTTAATAACATGATGATCAAATCATTTATAGCACATAAATTTAGTTCAAGTTGTCTACATGGTTAGTCATAAATTAATTTACATCACATGCAATAAATAATTTAAAATTATTTAACGGACAAGCATGAGACATGAAAACGAAATTCAACATTCTTCTAACATGTTTATCTTGTATATCACATATATCACATAAAAATAATTCATGCCAAAGTATTATTATTAATTAACATCTCATGAACTAATAACAATTAAAATAACAGTAGAATTCAATAACCTATTATAGATTACTGTCATATCTAAACTATCTTAATAGTTTAACTTATATATATATATATATTTTATTTACAATAAAATAATATCAATCTAATATGCATTCAAACAATTTGACTATTGCACAATACACAAGTATTATGGTTTGAACTCTTCAAATATTAACTTAAAATATTTCATAAATAAATTTTAGACACGAGAAACCATGACTCTCATACCATTGTAGGATTGCATATAGATGTTCGTAACATGCAGCGGAAGACAATAACAATCCTAGGAAGATCTTTTGTGTTTAAAATTTATGTACATGTCAAAGATCGGATCTAAGATGTACCTGGTGAAGAGAGTCTCGTTTAAAAAATTCTTCGATAGTGCGAAGAATTTATACGTATCCACACCGAGACCGATCCTTGCTATCAACTCTTTGGTCAATGAAACGGGCGAACAAATTGAACAAAATATTGTGCTGAAAGTTTTCTCAAAAATCTCAACTCAATGGTAGAAGAACAAGAAACACTTTTCTTGTAATGATATTTTCTCTCTTGGCTTGTGTTGCACTCTCACTTTCACAAAGTGATTAGCCATACGCACAATCAAGACAGAAATAAAACACCCAATGGTGCTTGCTACATCTCAAGTAAACTCTTCTCGTCACATTCGAACAATCTGAACACATCTCGCAGTCACATCATTCTCACCACTTAGTCATCCAATCACAAATTCAACTAACAGGGACACCACCGGACATATAAGTCCCAAAAGCACGTGCTCACACAACCTAAATCTCCGTGCTCAAGCTACCATCAAAACCCGACCTCAAGTCCTCCGGACTGACCCATCATCAGCACGCCAAAATCACATCTCGCA
>AWOL01S0017571.1:46522-59679 GCA_000715115.1 Nicotiana otophora
AAAAAAGAAATATGGGAAGTATATCCTAAATGTCTTGTAGCCACTCGAAGATAGGTATGGACGTCATCATAATGATCTGCAAGACTCTACTAAACACTTCTTATGACTTGTAGAACCTATGAACCTAGAGCTCTGATACCACCTTTTCACGACCCAAAATCTGATTAGTTGTGATGGCACCTAACCCAACCCGCTAGGTAAACCATTTAACCACTAATCAATTCCAATAATAATTAATAAAGCGATTAAGTAAAGAAATATCTAAATCTTATACATTCCCCAAGGAATGGTAGTACAAATCATGAGCTTCTAAGAATAGAGTTTACAAAGCTGAAATGAAGTAAATACATCATCTGTTTGAAAAATACATTAACAGAGTTTTATAGATCTAAGGCTACCATGAATAAGAGGCAGCTACAACTGGGACGCATGTACATCTTCAAATCCAGCTCCCCTCGAACACAACAACATCAGCAGCCAACATCACCACGCAAGGTGCAGAAGTATAGTATGAGTAAAACCAACCCCATGTACTCAATAAGTAACAAATCTAACCTTAGGTTAAAAGTAATGACGAGCTAACACAAAGGCCAGGTCCAACACCAGTATTCCACTACAATTCATAATAGCATAGTACAAGTAACAAAGAGGTATCTCATAAATAAAAATGCTCAGTTCGTTCACAGTTCTAGAAAAATAGTCATTGCTTTTCAATTATCTTAGTGAAAACCCAAATCTTTTACCGAAAATGTCAAAATACGAGTAAGTTTGAAAACTGTGATTTTTCCCAAAACAATCCTTTCAACAATCAATAAGATGTTTCATTTTTTAATTTTCAGATAGCAAGAGTAAGATGTCTCTCTATGCCCATATGCCAAAATGTATGAGAAGTCATAAATGACGTGGACTAATAACTAAATTTATTTGACTAATTAAATTCTTTAATTTAATTATCAAATAATAAAATAATTAATTCTTTAGCAAAGATCGGAACACTCGTTAGTGTGGGACCCCATAAGTTCAATACTAAGCCGGTAGTAAACTGATCACATCAATATACTAATCAAGGGTGGTGTCTAACAACACTCCTTAACGACCGGATAGAATGAAGTATACAATTTACTCTCAAGAACCAGTAGAAGAATAATGTAGCAATTCCTTATGTCCTTATAGCTCCGGGTTACCCTAGGATATGGTTCAACTGTCAACTCCTAATAGACGACCAACTATGCGTGCATGTCAAATATAATCGACCATTGAATGACCTAAGAAACTCTTTTCTTCTTTAATTCAATCGCCCTGGCCAAGGTCTTAGTCTGGTCATTTATAATTCATGACACCATGGAGCTTAAATTCATTACCAAGAGTTGGTAGATTCCATCTTGATCAGTCACTAATTCTAGAAGCATTTAATCATACCCGATATCCTTTCAACTATCGCCCTAGGGCCATAGGTGTCTAGTATCAAAGTATAATAAATAACTTGTCAATTACTATGACGATCTCAGGTCAAAGAAAACTCTTACATCACATTCTTCAAGAGAATATCCCATTGACAATTTATGGTAATTCTAACCATTAGGAATTATCCAATGAGTCGGTTCAATGATCATATCTCTATATGCATCATCTATCTATGTGATTTAGTTAATGAGATCAACTAATCTTTATCTCATAAAGACGATCACATAAATATTGATCTAACGAGATTACTAATGTCCAAATTAATAATCCTACGATCAAGAACAAATTTAGATTAAATTATAAGAAACTTTACTCTCATTATCATAATCTCCATCATGATATCAAGTCTTAAAATTTAATCAAGGACCTTATTAAATTAATTGACAAGGTGGGTTGCTCTGATGGTAAGCACCCTCCACTTCCAACCAAGAGGTTGTGAGTTCGAGTCACCCCAAGAGCAATGAGGGGAGTTCTTGGAGGGAAGGATGCCGAGGGTCATTTGGAAACAGCCTCTCTACCCCAGGGTAGGGGTAAGGTCTGCGTACACACTACCCTCCCCAGACCCCACTAGTGGGATTATACTGGGTTGTTGTTGTTGTTGTTGTTGTTATTAAGTTAATCAAGCAATTAATAATAACTATGATAAAAAAATATCAAATGCCATATATTTTTATATCAAATAACGTTCACAAAAATATGTTCAAATCATCAAATATGATATTGGATCTAGGGCATATCTACTATATCCCTAACACTAATTGTGCCCGAGGCATCTTCTTTTCTTCTGAAAATGAATCAAAGACTGAAGGATTCCTTGTCTCATCTTGGGTTACTCATATTATTAGGGGAATTGCTTCTTCAGACTTACATTGTCTATTTTTCTTTTTCTTTTTTCTTTTAGCAAAGGAAAGGTCATTTCCCAGGATATATATATATATATATATAGCAGTTACAATAATTGAATTTCCATTTCATAATTTGTTCATGGAAAAAGAGAAAAAAAAAGAAGAAAAAACGACAAAGTAAACTTGATTTTATGTTTGTTCGATTTGGTTTATATGTTTAACAAATTAACTTATTTGTTTGATGTTGATTTGGGGAAAACAAGATGAGACTTGAGACGTCGTAATGGCCACTTAACTTATTTCGAGTATTCTTTGAGAGAAAGCCAGCACTTAGTATAACACTTGTATGATGCACAAATTGTTTAGCAAAATGTTTTTGTCCTAGCATTAATTAATCATCATCGCACTATACAATCTGTAAAAAGAAAATAAAACCCCATCTAATACATACACTGACAAGCCCCGGTTCCTTTTTCTCTTTTGGTTTCTTCTTTTTGGAGTTTCATGACATTGCTAACTAACTATAAACTAAAACTAAAAGAATATTATTTTGCTAGTAGTAAGTGAGAAAAGTGGCATTATAGGAGTTTTCTAGGACTTGATTGTGACAAAGCCAGATTGAGACATTTCTGAAATTTTAAAATGCATATGCTTGATCCAGGATGAGAACTCACTTGAATTTTTTTAGATAATTTAAGAATATGTAGTATCTTTTGTCCTAAAGTAGCAGCAGAAATTTAATATACTAGAAAAGGGAAGCTCGAAATTTGAAGTGCTCTCGTCCCTTTTTAACAATAAAATTATGTTGCTCGATATCTCCGAATATTTTCTTTAAAAATATCAAGCAAATTGAGAACTTTTACCTTAAATCTCGCAAATCTAACGTTACATTTGACCTCTTCCATTATTTACAGTAAATAAAAATGGAAACGCAAACAAAAAATGAAAAATGAAATCTTTCATGACAAAAACCCTTTAAAGTAAAAGGATTGGAAAAAAAATTGCCTTAGGTAGGAGAAGAAGAAAGACAGTGCGGCACTTTGATGGGTGCCATAGGTATCCACTGTGGGCTTAGATGTTTAAGTTCAATTCTTATTTTAATAGCCTTAAAATTAAAAGTGTTAAGTTTATCTTTGTAGTTTTCTCTTTTGGGAAAGTTAATTACCATTTGATGCGACTTTAGATATAACTAAGTGCTAAGTACCTGGTCCAAATGTTTTGTGGCTGTTATTTTTTTTTTCTATAAAAACATTAAACCTGAATGCCCACATTGATTCTTTCAATAATAAATCCAAATAGTACTCATAAAAACAAAACAAAACAATTCAAAGTGATATTTTAGTCAGTTGGTCGATGTCTTTTTTTATTAGATCTTGAATATGTTCACTCTTCTAATTCTTCAAAAAATTGAATGACGACTGAAAAAAATTATTTCAGTTGCAAAATTAAACATTGATCTTGGCTAGGTTCTACCGAAATGATTGCAACAACACATTCCAGCACCGCTACTTAAAAATAAAAAAGGAACAAGGTTAGGACTTTAGCAAAGTCATATATAACAAGTTAATTTCATTAAAAGGTGCGACTAGATCACCTCTTTCTTCCGGATAACTAAAAACCTAATGTTTATTAGTTTCATTTTCAGTCATTTAAAGTATTTATTTTCTTTGTAGCACCATTCCGTTTAGCAGTAGAACCAAAATTAAACATTGATCTTGGCACCCCCCAATTACTCTTGGTAGAGTAAAAAACCAAAAGAAAGTGAAATAAAGGAAAAAAGAAGGGCAAGAAAAGAATAAATTTGAAAAAAAGGAGGCTCACAGCTCTATAACAAAATTTAAATAGTAGCCGTTGGAAATCATTAGTAAAATAATGATTTTTCAAAATCTCCCCCTCCTATTCCTTCAATTCTCCGGAATAAACCCTTCCCCTATTTCAAAACCCAAAGCGCCATTTCAAACCTTAGATCAAATCTTAGCCGTCCATCTCTGCCCCCTGCAGATTCATATTTGAAAATCTTGAATAAAGAAATCAACAGACTTCACTCTCCGACAGCTCGAGAGAGAGAGAGAGAGAGAGTTACAATTTGAATTTCTATGATAAAGAGCTAGTAAATTGCAACAAATTGTCTTGTGTTTGAGAGAGAGAGAGAGAGAGAGAGAGAGAGAGAGAGATGTTCTCTACTCGAGAATGAGTTGCCACTTTAAGATTTGATTATTTTTTTCAAGATTCTTGAAATTCCAAATTAAGCTGAAATAACCCAAGAAAGTGACTTACAATTTCAGCTTCTCGAGGACTCGGTATTCTCTTCTTCAACGCTTCTTTCAGGTACTAAATCAGCATTCTTTACACAATTTAAGGTTTTTTGAATTAAAATTCGTATCTTTTACGTTTTTTTTGGGGAAAGTTTTGTATGTCAGTATAAAGTGTATTGGAATAAAACGGGTTCAAATGTAGTAAACGGATATTTAAGATTCATATAGACCACCCCCAACTTAGTTTCGGATCGAGGTGTGGTGGTCATTGCTGTTTTTGAATTAAAACACATTTACCTTAAACCTTTGTTGCTACAGAATTAAGGTTTCTTGAATTAAAATCCTACTTTTTGTGTGTGTTTGGAGATTATTATATTTGATTATAAAGTGTATTGGAATGAAATGGGTTCAAATGGAGCTGAATGAATTTTCAAGATTCATATAGACGACCCCAACTAGTATATAAGATTGAGGTGTACTAGTCACTGTTGTATTTGAATTCAAACACAGTTATCTTAAAACTTTTTTGTTGGTACAGAATGTTGAGGGACTTCAAATTCTTGCGCCGGAACAGTGGCAAGAGTGCCCAAACCGAGGAAATTGAGAATGTATCAGTGGATCCGAGGGATTCAATGGGTCCTCAAACCACCAGTACAGACCCAACAAGGCCACCTTTAAACACAATTCAAGAAGCCACCCGGAATTTGAAAGGCGGAGTAGATCAACAAATGGGTGTTAGGGTTACTAAAATTGATAAGACCCCAACTAAACCTAAGGCTAGTAGGTATTCTGATATCACTAAAACCCCAGAAAAGCCTGTAAGTTTACCAAAAGGTCGATATGGGTGGACGTCGAGAGCTGATTCCAGCTCGAGTACTGTGGAAGTAGGGGATGAAGGAAAAATGGATGCAACTACTTGTGGTGGTCAATCGAGGGCTGGAGCAGTCAATGCTACTCCTCGGTCCATGAGGACGATAGGAAGGGCAAATTCTGGCTATTCAGAGAGTCATTCTAATCAAACCACACCATCTAAAAGTGTAACTAAGCCTCCAACTCCTTCATTTTCTTTAGCTGGTGGTTCTAGGCCTTCAGCGAGTGGAGGTGCCCGGATGGCCAATTATGCAGCATTGTATAGGGGAATACCGAGCAGTGGTAATTTGTCAACTGTTGTTGATACAGTTGAAGTTCCTCATTTTGACCTCAAGGAAAATCCATCATTCTGGATGGAGCACAATGTACAGGTACGCTGACTTCTATAGCATGCCTTTAAGATTTGGATTTTCTCAGGATATATTTTGTTAACCTGTCATTTTGGTGATCAAGTACTAAACTGCATTGAATTACTATAGGTTTTGATACGAATGCGTCCTCTCAATAACATGGAGAGAAGTACTAATGGGTACAATAGGTGCTTGAAGCAGGAAAGTGCACAATGCATCACCTGGATTGGGCAACCTGAAACTCGGTTTACATTTGATCACGTGGCATGTGAAACAATCAACCAGGTCTGCTATAATTAATATCCAACTTAGAACAATTAATGGGTGCTATAAGATGCTGAAAATGATGCAATTTGTTTTTTGCAGGAAACACTTTTCAAAATGGTTGGTTTGCCAATGGTGGAGAACTGTTTATCTGGATATAATAGCTCCATCTTTGCATATGGACAGGTGAGGCATATGATATTTGATGAAAAACTATCGGTGTCATTGCTTTTGAACTTGTGCGCGACTAATGTTAAAAGTTGTTACTCCACGTGCTTAAACAAAGTTAACCTTATTGTTTAGAAGGCACTGGAAAAGGGGTTCATTGAGTTTCATTGCTGCACGTAACTCGTAGGGAATTTTTCAACCTGGCCTCTGCAAGTTGATGTAGAATTTCTCAAGCATTTTAGTGGTTCGAGGAACCAGGATGTGATTGTATTTAGCTAGTTAGTTGATCAATTGAATGTTAAGTATCCACCACCACCACCCCTTCACCCAAAAAAAAAAGGAAAGAAATCTCCAAAGTGCTTAGACTGTTATCATTACTTTCAATACAACTCCGTTTAAAGTATCTGCAAATGTTTAGATGCTAAGGCAAGTAGGCAACTGAACACTTTGTATTTATGATTATTATTGTCCATATATCTTTCTAGTTCTCAAAGCAGTGATATCTGCTCTTGATTCATTTTCCACTCACAGTTTTTACTTCTAAAGTTTAAGTCAAAATTAGTAGCCCATTCAGACATAACCTCTTCTTGCAGACTGGTAGTGGGAAGACACATACAATGCTTGGTGAGATTGAAGAACTGGAAATCAGGCCGAGCCCCAACCGAGGAATGACACCGCGTATATTTGAATTCTTGTTTGCAAGGATCAGAGCAGTAAGTGGGATATTTTTGCCTTTTATTCTTAATACAACTTCTAATTTAAAAAGTGTAGGTCATTGCTTCTGTAAACTTCACTTTTGATTTCTATTTTTCAGGAAGAGGAAAGTCGAAGGGATGAGAGACTACAATACAGCTGCAAATGTTCTTTTCTAGAGATTTATAATGAACAAATCACCGATCTCCTTGATCCTTCATCCACAAATTTAATGGTAATTTGTCTATCCCGTATCTGAACTTGACCTGAAAATAAGATGCAACGTACTGCTGTTGGTTCACATTCATACTTTTTCTCTTGTAGTTGCGAGAGGATAGCACAAAAGGTGTGTATGTTGAAAATCTGTCCGAATTTGAAGTCCAAACTGTGGGTGACATTCTTAGGCTCTTGACTCAGGTGACAATATCTGTTTTTAGTTTCTTCAATAATATCTTACTCTTTTTGTAGCACACACGTGATGCAAGTTTTTGCAAGTAGCATAAAAAATGTTCTCATGAATTTGATTTAACTTCTTTCAGGGTTCTTTAAACAGGAAAGTAGCGTCAACAAACATGAACAGAGAAAGCAGTCGCTCCCACAGTGTCTTTACCTGTATAATTGAGAGTAGGTGGGAAAAGAACTCTACTGATAACTTCCGTTTTGCAAGGCTCAATCTTGTTGACCTTGCCGGTTCAGAAAGGTAATTCATAGATGGATAAGAGCAAAAATGTTATGTATTGCTAAGGAAAGAAAGAACTACAAATATTTCAGACATATCATTTACGTGACCATTACCTATTACAGACAAAAGACGTCTGGTGCTGAGGGTGAACGTTTGAAGGAAGCTGCAAGCATCAATAGATCTTTATCAGTTCTAGGGTATTTTTACTGATGATTTTTCCCTGATAACTCTTGCCTTGTCTCCTGGTCGTTTTCATTCACTTGACAGATCATTTCCTTCTGCAGTCATGTAATAATGGTTCTGGTGGACGTGGCCAATGGGAGGCCAAGGCATGTTCCTTATAGGGATTCGAGGTTGACATTTCTGCTTCAGGTGAACTTTAAAACACATTTTCTGTTCAGTGTTTAAACCAGAGCATATCGGTATCCTTCTTATAGTATTGAAATGCAGGATTCACTGGGTGGAAACTCAAAAACGATGATTATAGCCAATGTCAGCCCTTCTATCTGGTTGGTGTTATTTTAGCCTTTTTTTTAATCTTATGCTGAGTAGTTTAGGTGAAAAGTTATTGGACTATGCTGATTTGCTCTCCTCAGTTGTGCAGCTGAAACACTGAATACATTGAAGTTTGCTCAGCGAGCAAAACTTATTCAGAACAATGTAAGCATATAACATAGCTGATGACAATGTGGTGAACCTACATTCAGCATCAATAATTTGACTTTGTTCCTTTTGTCCTTTTCAAACTGAAGGCTGTCGTCAATGAAGATTCTTCAGCAGATGTCACTGCTCTTAAACATCAAATAAGACTTCTAAAGGTGGAAAATCTCTTTTTAAACATTTATTCTGCAATGGCAGAAGTTAGCGTGAGCTTAAAACCTGATGGAAAAGATTGGTGGAATTTTTGACACAGGTGGAGCTTTCTTCTTTGAAACGTCAGAATGTATCTAGAACTTTGTCATTTGGTCAAACAACTATTTCAGGAGACTGTAGAATGGAAGATGACAGCAGTTATGCTGAGAAGGAACTTGAGACAGATCAGCATCGTAGCTTGATTACAAAGGAGGCCAAAGGCATTGTAAGGTTGTCCTCCAAACAGGTACACCATATCTTTTTAGACTGCTTTTTTACGTTGCTTGTCATCTTATATCATTTCTTTTTCCTTCTTGAATGAAGTTTGCAAGTCAAAAGTATGACTCAACACCTCCATATGCTGCTATCTCACCTTCTGATGTACCAAAATACTGAACAATAATAATAGCATGAAAACTATAATTCAGTTACATTTTACATTTACCAAAGTCTAAAATTGCAGAATGTGTTACAACTCAGAAGTCTTCAATGAGAATAGCATGATAATTGATAGACAACGATGCGGCGATAAGATACAGAATAGGATGACTGAACAGAAGAGTGTTTAGATGTGAATTCTGATAGAATGACACAAGGTGAATAAGTTTTATAGAACGGTTGTGGGACCAACGATATAATCCTGGAGTGAAGATGAATGTCATATAAATGAATATGTGGTCATAAATAATTAGATAAGAGTAGAAATGATCATATATGACAGATGGTGCAAGTAGCACACATGGAGCAAGTTTTATAGAACGGTTGTGGGACCAACGAGATTATCCTGGAGTGAAGATGAATGTCATATAAATGAATATGTGGTCATAAATAATTAGATAAGAGTAGAAATGATCATATATGACAGATGGTGCAAGTAGCACACATGGAGCAAGTTTTATAGAACGGTTGTGGGACCAACGAGATTATCCTGGAGTGAAGATGAATGTCATATAAATGAATATGTGGTCATAAATAATTAGATAAGAGTAGAAATGATCATATATGACAGATGGTGCAAGTAGCACACATGGAGCAAGTTTTATAGAACGGTTGTGGGACCAACGAGATTATCCTGGAGTGAAGATGAATGTCATATAAATGAATATGTGGTCATAAATAATTAGATAAGAGTAGAAATGATCATATATGACAGATGGTGCAAGTAGCACACATGGAGGATAAAATGGAAGTAGCTTGAGATAATTTTGTTGTCTCCTACATAGACCTCTTAGATACATCGGTTCATAGGTGTGACAATGTGATGATTGAAGGTTATAAAAGAGGATGAGTTGTACCTAAAATCACATCGAGGAAAGTTGTTTTAAAAGATTTAAGATATCTCAGAATCAATGAAACTTAGTTAAGAATAAAACGCAATGGGAGTAAAGGAGGAGATACCAACTAGTTGGGATTAAACTAATTATAACCGTGTGGTGTGCAGGATAATTGTGGTCAGAGAACTCCTAAATCTATGTAAGAAGGCAAGTTATTCGATGTCAGTATGCCTAAAATCACATCGAGGAAAGTTGTTTTAAAAGATTTAAGATATCTCAGAATCAATGAAACTTAGTTAAGAATAAAACGCAATGGGAGTAAAGGAGGAGATACCAACTAGTTGGGATTAAACTAATTATAACCGTGTGGTGTGCAGGATAATTGTGGTCAGAGAACTCCTAAATCTATGTAAGAAGGCAAGTTATTCGATGTCAGTATGCCTAAAATCACATCGAGGAAAGTTGTTTTAAAAGATTTAAGATATCTCAGAATCAATGAAACTTAGTTAAGAATAAAACGCAATGGGAGTAAAGGAGGAGATACCAACTAGTTGGGATTAAACTAATTATAACCGTGTGGTGTGCAGGATAATTGTGGTCAGAGAACTCCTAAATCTATGTAAGAAGGCAAGTTATTCGATGTCAGTATGCCTAAAATCACATCGAGGAAAGTTGTTTTAAAAGATTTAAGATATCTCAGAATCAATGAAACTTAGTTAAGAATAAAACGCAATGGGAGTAAAGGAGGAGATAACAACTAGTTGGGATTAAACTAATTAACCGTGTGGTGTGCAGGATAATTGTGGTCAGAGAACTCCCAAATCTATGTAAGAAGGCAAGTTATTCAATGTCAGTATGAAATGGAAAATGACTAGAGGATTCATATAACCGACACCAACTGATTTGGACTGGTTGATTGAGATTAATTGACAGTTATGAGTGCGGGAAGAGAGGAACTATACCTATTCAAACATTGTTTTCTTCTTCTTTCTGATTTTAACTCTAGACTTTCATTAGATAATTACTTTTCATAGTATCTGAAAACCAGCAGACTCTGCTTCTTTGCTTGTCCCAGCTTGATTCACTCTGATTATTGCATCTCTATCTGGTGTTCTTACATTCTTGCATCATCATGGCTAAATAATCAGACCTCACTTTCCAAGTGTTTATCTACTGTGCTGCGCAATGATTCCTCTTGCTTTTAATTCTCTGTTTTTCAGTTGAAATCACTAGAGACCACTCTAGCCGGTGCTTTAAGGAGAGAGCAGATGGCCGAAACTTCTATCAAACAACTTGAAGCTGAAATCGAGCAGCTTAACCGTCTGGTGACCCACTTCTCACCTTTTTGCCTTCTCTCCCATTTCTTAGTTTTGGTTTGACATTTGCAATAGTACCGCAGTAAGATAACAAACTTTGTTCCTGAATACTACTGTTATTATACTTATCTCTTAGGTTCGTCAAAGGGAGGAAGATAATAGGTGCAATAAGATGATGGTAAAGTTCAGAGAAGAGAAAATTCAAAGGATGGAGTCACTTGTCAATGGACTAATACCAGCAGATAGTTATTTATTGGAGGAAAACAGTGCACTTACTGAAGAAATTCAGTTGCTTCAAGCTAAGGTTGATAGAAATCCAGAAGTTACTCGATTCGCTTGTGAAAACATTAGGCTTTTGGAACAACTGCGGAGGTAGAATGTTCAAACGGAAATTCAATATAACCGAATGTTGAAGCTCATTTCCTTTGTATTCGTCAATAATGTTCAACTTTGTTGGGAATGTAGATTTCAAGATTTTTATGAAGAAGGAGAGAGAGAAATTCTGTTAGCTGAAATTTCTAACTTGCGGGATCAGGTAAACACGGTGCTGTTGTCTATTGTAGTTCTTTGACTTGTTTGAGGCTATAATGGTAAGACAATGTATGTGTTTTCACAGCTACATATCAATATTGATGGGAGCTTGAAGCAGCACAGCCATTTGGACATGAATATTCCATCTCAGGTAATGTACAACAACAACTTGTACAGTGTGCTCTTTCCTGTTTCAACTGCTTTAAGGGTCAAAATCAAGCCTGCTTATGTTCAAGCATATTTTTTATGGTGCAGGATTCTACACATGTTTGCGATGAGCAAACTGCACTTCATTCAGAGGTTGGTCTCTAGTCACCCCCTAACTTGAAGTAATTGAACAATCTTGATCTCTGATATGTATTCTCATGTTTCAGTTAAAAAAGACTTTGTACGAGTTGGAGGAATGCCGGACTAACTTAAACTGTTGTTTGGAGAAAAATGAAAAACTCAGCAGGTTAAATGAAAGACTTTCCTGTTGTTTAACATATTGAAATTCAAACTGCTGCAGCTATTAGTGCCCTCTAACTTGCTCTCAATACTCCTCAGGGAAATAGATGAATTACGAGGTTCGTTAATTAGCATCAGTTCTGCTGACAACGATCACAATAGTGGGAATGAAGTCAGAAAGGTAATTCTCTTTCTGAGTTCCAAACAAGCATATTTCTGTCATTATATAACTACAAATAAGAGAAGAAGAAGAAGAAGAAGAAGAAGAAAAAGAATGATTAGAGACTTTTTGTCACGACCCGAAATTTCCCACCGACGGGACCGTGATGGTGCCTAACTTTTCACTTACTAGGCAAGCCAACGTTAGAGAATCATTTACCAATTCCTTATTTCCGTTCAGTAATTAACATTTAATTAACTACAATGAAATATAACAAATGCGGAATATCATAAATCTGTATTAACTACTACCACTCGGATCTGGAGTCACAATTCACGAGCATTCTAGAACTTACTACAAGTAATAGTCTGAAAGAAATACAACTGTCTGAATGAAAGAAAACAGTATGACATAAAAAGATAGATGGGGACTTCAAGGTCTGTGAATGCCGACAGATCTACCTTGAGTCTCCGGACCGCGGACCACTAGCAAATCTCGATCAACCTGAGCCGGTATCAAAATCTGCACAGAAAGTGCAGAGTGCAGCATCAGTACAACCGACCCCATGTACTGGTAAGTGTCGAGCCTAACCTCGACAAATTAGTGATGAGGCTAAGGCAAGGCACCTACAATCAACCTGTACAATTTAACAGTGTATACGCAAATAACAGGAATGAAGAACTAAACAGGAAATGTCGGGAGAGGAGACATACTGAGGGGAATACAAGATAAAGAACTACAACAAAATGATCACCGGAGCAGTCAATATACCATGAATCAACAGGAATAGTGAATACAGTAAAGAAGAATGCACAGCATCACCCTTCGTGCTTTTAATCTCAATCTCACCATAAAATTAATAGAAACGGCACGGCATCACCCTTCGTGCTTTTACTCTCATATCATGGCACGGCATCACCCTTCGTGCATTAACACTCATAATATGGCACGGCATTACCCTTCGTGCATTAACACTCACAATATGG
>AWOL01S0017571.1:72258-88780 GCA_000715115.1 Nicotiana otophora
CCTCCTCCCTCCTTTTCTTACAACAATATTCTGTTAATTTCAGATGGCAGAGATGGCAAAACTCCAAGCTGAAGAGAAAGAAGATGAGGTTACATTGTTAGAGAGGTCTGTTGAGGAACTAGAGTGCACGGTGAATGTACTAGAAAATGAGGTACTCATTCTTGCAAATTTAACGTATTCATTTATTTATTTATTTATCATTTAATAACATTATTTTTCCCACTTTATAGGTTGAATTTGTCAGAGGAGAGGCTGAGCGGCAGCGTTTACAGAGGGAGGAGCTTGAACTGGAACTTCATGCTATCAAGCAACAAATGAACAATGTAAAAGGAAGTGATGTCGATATGAAAAGGTTTCTGACAACTTAACCATGTGACATGAATTCTCAAAAATCGGACCCTTTTAGGTTTCTAAATGTTTTGATTTCTATTTATACAGGCATCTAGAGGAGAAACAAAAAAACCTTCAAGAAGCCAGTCAGCGCATACAACTTCTTGAGGGAGAAATCATCTCAAGAGATGCTGAAGTGAGTTTCATCCTCTATTATCTTTACGAAGTTTTGTTCTGTAAGCTCAGTCAGCCAGTTATTAAATTTCAGTAACTAGTTAGATTAACTTTATTTCATTTTATTTAACAGATAGCCCACTTCAAGGCTCATATATCAGAACTAAATTTGCATGCTGAGGCACAGGCTTGCGAGTATAAGGAAAAGGTAATTCCTCATTCGTTCTGATGATTGTGATAGCTGGTGCTGGTTGCTAACCTGTGATTTTAACCTAATGGGAAAAACAGTTCAAGGCATTGGAAGCAATGGTAGAAAAAGTCAAGATGGATCCCCATGCCAACCAAGCTCCAACTTTATCATCAAGCAAATTGGAGAAAAATGCTTCAAAGCCTAGGGGTTCCGGTTCCCCTTTTAAATGCATCGGAATAGGCCTGGTTCACCAGTTAATGTCTGAGAGGGATGAGGATCATAGTGCAGAAAGACATCGTATCCAAGAACTTGAGGCTCTAGCTGCAAGTAGACAAAAAGAGGTATGTTACATCCTATAACCAGTGGCGGAGCCACCTTATAGGAAAGGGTGGAATAATACACTGTGTAGCTAGGTAAAAATATAAATTATATGTATATATACTATGTATTGACTCCCCTTAATTTCCTGGTAGGTTTACTTTTATATATTTTGACACCCCTTAACGAAAATTCTGGCTCCGCCACTGCCTATAACGACGTGACTTATTTTTTGGTAAAAAATATCCTTCACTTAATTATGTTCATAAACTCATTGCAGATATTCATGCTGAACTCAAAATTAGCTGCTGCCGAAAGCATGACCCATGACGTAATACGTGATCTATTGGGTTTGAAATTGGACATGAATAACTACGCGGTAATTTTAGCTTAATCTATATCTTTTGCTTGAGAATGTTAAAAGCTAAAGGCCATTTCCTTTTTTCAGTTCTCTAGCATGACCTGACTATTTCACCTATATTTTTTCCTGTGTTACCCACCAGACTCTGCTGGATAATCAGCAAGTGCAAATGTTGACGGAAAAGGCTCGACTCCGTAATGCTGATGCTCAGTTCAAGGTAACCTTAGTAATGATGATGATATCACCAACTAGTAGTCTGGACTTATTTAATATTATTAACTGATTCCTTGGTTTGCAGGAGCAAGAGGTTCTTAAGCTGAAGCAACAGCTGAATGAGTTCATAGAGGAGAGGAAAGGGTATTAATTGTCAATTAGATTTTAAGACTCCCCTTGTTGTGTTTTGGAAAAGTGCATTTCTCATTTATTTATTTTTTGTTGATTAGATGGATTGAGGAAATTGAGAGAAAACAAGCAGAGATGGTGGCTGCACAGATTGCACTAGAAAAATTGCGCCAACGAGATCACTTGCTTACAACTGAAAATGAAATGATAAAGGTTGAAATGTTGTGAATTTTTTCAATTACACCTCGGCAGGTTGTTAACATATTAAAACCCACTTATTTTCTGGACATTTTTTCAGATGGAGAATGTAAATCATAAGAAGAGGGTCAGGGAACTTGAAGCAGATATAAAGAAGTTGTCCGGTCAGCAAAACCTTCAACAACGCATCCACCATCATGCTAAAATAAAGGTACGTACCTTTTACCAAGGCTTAGACTTCCCAGACTCTGAAGATCAACGTCATGAAAATGCTAATTGCATTTTTTTGCTACAGCACTAATCCTCATTGCTTGTTTTCTCGTCACAGGAAGAGAACAATTTACTGAAAAATCAGAATGATGACCTTATTGTTAAGTTGCGGAAAACTGAAACAATTCTTTCAAGAATCAGGGAAGAGCTGGCTCACTTCCGTCAAACTAATGGAAGAAGCCCCTACATTAATTTTGATAAGGAGCAAATACTGGAGAACAAGTTGAAGGTTAGTACTTTTCAGAATATAATGTGCCTAGGAGGAATTCCAATGCGACTGTGGACATGAATGTGCTAAGACAAAGAGAAGATTAATTTTGCGTCTCAAGGACTTAAACACTTTGAAATTTGTCCAACAGGAAAAGGAAGAGGAAAGGCTGGAATTAGCGCAGAAGTTACTTGGCCTATGCGCTACTGTGCTGAAGGTCAGGAGAGCTTCATGTTTCATTTACTAAAGTATCAAGGGAGATTTGGTTGTATCTCCAATTCTTTAAGTTTTTACTGAAGTGTTACTTGGAACATATATTGTAGGCTGCTGGAATAACAAGACCAACATCCGAGATAGGGATCTCAGCAGCTGAAGAAGCACTTGAGCAGCTCAAGAACAAATTGAATTCATTGGAAAGAGAACTACAAGATGCCAAATTTAAGGTAACATCCATAATATTTCAATCATTTTGCTTCATTGAAAACCTCAAAACACAGTTTGTATCAAACTAACGGTGCCAAGTCACTAAAAAGTTTTCTCCCCTTTACCAGAATAAAATGACTAATGAACGAATCCGATTGTCTGAGCTCATGCCACAATCTTCCCCTCTAAGAATAGATGAAAATGGACAGACTTCAAACAGAGGATCTTCCCTTCTAACAGTCTTCGATCGGTGAAGCTTCTTTTAACAACTTAAAGAGGCAGAGTTATCTGTACATTGTGTTAGTTTTTTGCTAGCAGTTTGTTCATATGTTCTTTTGTATATGTATACACTTCCCCACAAAAGTTGAAGATCATGGAAATCTGTAAGTAATGAATCCATGATTTTGTATTATTTTCCTTTGGAAGTATTTTTATGATATATGTAATCCATTTATTTTGTTAAGTGTAAACTTCTACAATGGCATTTTGGTCTATGTTGCACAATCACAATGCTGTGCACAATTATGTTTTACTGGTGAAAAAGACAATTTGGAGGTAACAATTATTTCTACTCCATGTTAAACTCTACTCCAATTTTTTCTTTTCTTGTCTAAAATCCGTGCTTCAAAATTTTTTCTTTAAATAAAAATAATTTTGCCCGACAACTCAATCCAATATTCTAGGAGTATTATTTTTATAATTTCAAATTTTCTAAGCTCTTTAAACATTTTAACTAATCATACACAAAAAGGGAAAAGAAAATAGAAGGACCGACTTAGAAAAAAAAAACCTATATATATTCCCCGATGAAAATTAACCAGCAGACTTAAGATTTGCAGAGCAATATGGAAGTAGCAGGAGGGGGTATATAACTACCAATATTTGGTGAATGATTTACAAACAGTGTTGTAACAATTATGTTTTGTTGGCGACAAAAGGCAATTTTGTTTGTTGTGGAGGTAACAATTATTTTTTGTCCTAGGTAAAGTTCACAATTTTTTTCTTTCCTTGTTTTATGTATTTCTCATAAGTAAAATGAATCCTTCAAGTTTAAATTTTTTGCTCCTCGTTGTCACGTCCTTAGTCGTTAACTAAGTACATGTGCGGCACTTGTCACCTCGCTCACGATCTTGCACAACTTGCTGACGTTCTTGCTATGCCAAGTCAGTCTTACTACACTCAACATCGCTAAGAGAATGGTAGAAAGAACACAAGAGAATTGTTAAAGGAAGCTTTGTATTAGAGAGAACTTGAATTGTTTGCTTGATTAATTACAAATGAATGACCCCCTTTATATACTGGTCTCCTAAGGGCTAGAGTGTAAATACTAATTGTTACACAAGTCCTTAATATTTACAAGATAAGGGCTTTCTCTAGTATTTTCTACAAGCCTAGAAGATTCCAAGGACTTTCCTAGCAAATCCATAAGCATATGAGGTTTTCCTAAGGAAATGTTCATACTTCTCTAGAATCCTCTCACAAATACTAGCTTTCCTCTTATGTAAGCTTCCACACGCTATTAATATATACCAAATGGTGCATATGTGGCATGGTGACGTGGCGGGTTTTCACACTCTCCCCCACCTAATGTTGCGACGACCGCGGCGCAATGTTGCTGCATAAACTCTCGGATCTTATCTTTGAATTGCCATAAGTCTTCATATCGTTCCCACGTGGCCTCCTCCGGAGATTGCCCCTTCCAATGGACGAGGAACATTGCGGTGGCTTTCTGCCCTTGTTTTCGTCTGGCCTGGTAATCAATAATAGCCTCAACCTCCCGGTCATGTGAGGCGGTGATAGTAATAGGCGCTCGACTATATTGGCTCCTATTCAGATCATCCTTGTCTTCATGATATGGCTTAAGCATGCTGGCATGGAAGACATGATAGATCTTAAGATACGATGGCATGTCAAGCTTGTATAAGATCTTTCCTACCTTGGAGAGGATCTTAAATGGCCCCTCATACTTGCGAATCAGATTCTGATGCATGCCCCGTAGTGCCTTGAACTGTCTTGGATTAAACTTCACCATTACTATGTCCCCAACTCTATAGTCTGTGGGACGTCGCTTACGGTCCGCAAACTTCTTCATCTTCTTAGCTGCTTTGTCCAAGTAGGACTTAGCAGTGTCAAGTTGCTCCTCCCATCCTTTGGCCATATGATAAGCCCCTAAACTCTTTCCCTCAAATGCAACTAGTAATGAATGTGGAGTTTGTGGTTGTTGGCCTGTGACTAGCTCAAATGGTGTCCGCCCCGTGGACTCACTCCGCTGCAAGTTATAAGAGAATTGGGCGATGTCCATGAGCCTTGCCCAATCTTTCTGATACGCGTTTATATAATGCCTCAAGTAGCATTCCAGTAAGGCATTGACCCATTCCGTCTGTCCATCCGTCTGTGAGTGGAAACTAGTGAAAAAGTGTAGTTCCGTGCCAAGTATGTCGAATAAATCTCTCCAAAAGTTTCCAATAAAATGGGGGGCTCGATCACTGATAATATGCCTTGGTAAACCCCAATACTTTACCACGTTCTTAAAGAATAGTTTGGCGGCTTCCTTGGCAGTGCAACCTGGTGAGGCAGGCATGAAGGTGGCATATTTGAAAACTCTATCCACCACCACCATAATAGTACCATAATTGTCGGACTTCGGTAGGCAAGTGATAAATTCCATAGTCACGCTCTCCTATGAACGTTCTGCAACTGGTAGTGGCTCCAAAAGTCCTCCGAGTTTTTGTTGCTCAACCTTGTCGTGTTGACAGACAAGACAAGTTTGCACAAAACACTCTATGTCATCTCGCATGCGTGGCCAATAGTAGACTGACTCAACTTGCATTTCTCCCTCTTGATGTATAGTTCGTTCTTCCGCAAGACTTGGAAAACCTTCCTTAAGTGTTCCTCCAAGGTGTTGATGTAGATGACTATGTCGTCTAGGTAGATTACCATGAACTGATCAAGGTAGTGATGAAAAATCTTGTTCATAAGGGTGCAAAATGTGGTTGGTGCATTGGTTAAGCCGGAGGGCATCACCAACCACTCAAAGGCTCCATATCTCGTCACACATGTTGTGTGATGACCCAAAATGTCATCTTTAAATTTAATAAGTAATTATGTATTCCAAGACCTCGAAAAACATCATAAATCATTCCTCGACTTGCGTGCACAGTTCGTACAATTTTCCGAAACGTTTTTATGAGAGAAAATAGATAAAAATATGAAATAGAGCTTTAAAACTCAACTAAGTTGACTTTGGTCAATATTTTGAGCAAACGGACTCGGATCAGTCTTTTGACAATTCTAGTAGGTCCGTATCGTGATTTGGGATTTGGGCGTATGCCCGGAATCCAATTCCGAGGTCCCTAACCCGAGATATGGAATTGTTATAAAAAATTAAAAGCTTGAAAGCTTAATGGTTTTTAAGAAATTACTGATATTGGAGTTTTTGACCCCCTGGGTCTATATTTTGGTTTCGGTGCCCGGTATAGGTCCAATATAATATTTATGACTTGTTTGCCGAATTTGGTGAGAATCAGAGTTGATTTGACGTGATTCGGATGTCCGGTTATAAAAATATAAGTTTTAAAGTTTTCTTGAAAATTTCCTTTGATTTGGTGTCCGATTCGTAGTTCTTGGTGTTATTTTAGTAATTTGATCGCGCGAGCAAGTTTGTATGATATTTTAGGACTTGGGTGCATGTTTGGTTTGGAGCCCCGAAGGCTCGGGTTGGTTTCGGGTGATTAACGGACTATTTTTGGACTTGGGAAAAACTGCATAAATTTGCTTCTAGTATCCTTCTTCGCGTTCACGAGAGGGGGCTCGCGTTTGCGAAGAAGAAACTGGAGGTAGGTGAAAATTACTCTTCGCGTTCGCGAAGAAGGGGCCGCGTTCACGAAGGGAAGAGGGCAGTATTCATCGTGAACGCGTGGAAGCATTCGCATTCGCGTAGAAGGCGAGGCCTGGCCGGGCACCAAGCGATAAAGCTTCGCGTTCACATAGGGTGTATCGCGTTCGCGGAGGTCAAATTTGGAAAGGCTTCACGTTCGCGAAGAGCAAAGTTTTGGCAGCACAAAAATATGTTTCGCGAACGCGAGGCACTGACCGCATTCGCGAAAGGTAAAAATCCGAAAAACAAAACTTAAGTTCTCGAAAATGGGATTCTTCCCATTTTCAACCCTTTTCCATTTTTGAGCTCGAGTAAGGCGATGTTTTGGAGATTTTCACGGGAAAAAATTGGGGTTAAGTGTTCCTTATCCTATATTGATTATATTTCATGATTCCATACTTGTTTATATCATGAATCCGTGAATTTATGGAAGAAAAATCAGATTTTTATAAAATTTTCAAAAACGAAAATTTAAAATTTGAAGGTCCATTTGACATCGGAATTTGATAAATTTTGTATGATTAGACTCGTATCGGAACGGGCATTCGAATTTCGTAAGTTTTTTCGAGATTTGAGATGTGGGTCCCACTGTCGAATATTTTAATTAATTTCGGATTTTTATCCAGAAAATTAGTAAATTTATATGGAATTAATTCCTATGGTTCGTACTGAATATATCGAATTGTTTGTGAATATATTTGAAGCTTTTGGAGACAACTTTAAAAGGAAAAGTTGTGGTTGAGTAATTGATCGAAATTTGCAAAGCGAGGTAAGTGTCGTGGTTAACCTTGACTTGAGGGAATAGAACCCTTAAACTATTTCTTATATGAAATGCATATGCACGACGTATAGGCGATGTGACGAGTTTCTATACGTCGTCAAATTAATTGTTTGCATAATTACTTGAAAAAACATAAATCGTTTTAAATCATGAATTAATTATTATAATAATTGTTCCTCTCTTATTCTTTGTAAAATATTAATTCTTGAATTCCTGCATTAATTGTTACATATTATTTGAATTGTGTGTCTTAATTATTATTTGACATTTAGCATATTAAATATTAAAAACTGCCTATTTTCTCCCTAATGTCCATAATAATTTGCTATTTGTCATTGTTTGTTTCATAATTAAATCATAATTATTGTATGATTGTTGTCTTATAATTTTATATTAATTGTTGCATTTATTGGGGAAATTGTTTCTATAAGAACTGGTAAATGGATATATTGGAGGATCAGGTTGCACGCCGCAACAGAATTGATTGAAATGGATATATTGGAGGATCGGGTTGCACGCCGCAACAGACTTATTAAAAGTCCATATTGGAGGATTAGGTTTTACGCCGCAAAAGACTTATTTAAAAGTCGATATATATATATATATATATATATATATATATATATATATNAAAGTCCATATTGGAGGATCGGGTTGTATGCCGCAACACACTTATTTAAAAATCGACATACATATATATATATGTTGGGGGATCGGGTTGCACGCCGCAACAGACTTGATTAAAATGAATATATTGGAGGAGCAGGTTGCACGCCGCAACAGAATTGAATGTGAATATATTGTGAGAGCGGGTTGCACACTACAACGAAAATAGATGGAAATGATAATTGGTTATGAGTGTTGAGTTAGCTTCAGTTATTAGAAATGAGTTACTTGATTTATTTCTATTATTTGTTGTTGTTACTAATATTGTGTACAGGTTAATGTAAGTTACATGCCTTAGCCTCGTCACTACTTCATCGAGGTTAGGTTCAGCACTTACCAGTACATGGGGTCGGTTGTACTGATACTACATTCTGCACTTCTTGTGCAGATTTCGGAGTTGGTCCCAGCGGTGTACTATAGACTTGCTCGGAATTTAGCTACTCGGAGGAGACTTGAGGTATAACTGCACAGCGTCCGCAGTTCTGAAGTCCCCGTCTATTTTACTTTAGTTGTGTGTTTGTTTCCAGATAACTTTATTTTATTTAGACCTTTATTGGTATTTATTCTAGAAGCTCGTGCACTTGTGACACCAATTATGGGATGGTAGTTAAACACCGTTATTTTTATGGATTATTCACTATATTTTAGAATTTACTTCCGCAATTGTTCGTTGTTATTAATAAATTTTTTAAAAAGAATTAAAAATGGATAATATTATTGTAATGTTGGCTTGCATAGAAAGTGAAATGTTAGGCGTCATCACGGTCCGAAGGTGAGAATTTTGGATCGTGACAGTTGGTATCAGAGCACTAGGTTACATAGGTCTCACGAGTCACAAGCAAGCTTAGTAGAGTCTGAAGGATAGGTATGGAGACGTATGTACTTATCTCTCAGAGGCTATAAAGTTTAGGAATAATATCACTTCTTTCTTATTTTGTCATACGATTTTATTCTATCATCGAAAGTTGAAACATTATACTCTTATTCTCTCGCAGATGGTGAGAACACGTAATACCTCTACCGATGGACAGGGACCAGAACCTTAGTGGCAACTATGGCCAGGGGTAGAGGTCGAGGTTGAGGTCATGCTAGAGGCCGAGACAGAGGCCGAGGTAGAGCTTAGTCCAGAGCTCGAGCAATTGCACCTATTGTAGAACCTCAGGTGGACCTTCAGGAGGAGGTTCCAGTTCATAATGTACCAGTTGGAACAGTTCAGGTCCCGGAAGGATTCATAGCCACTCCAGTACTTCAGGACGCTCTAGTCCGTTTGGTAAGTCTTATGGAGGGCGTGGCCCAGAATGGTACATTTCCAGTAGCACCAGCCATCTCACAGGCTAGGGGGAGCACAAACTCCCACTACTCCCGCTCTGGAGTAGGTGGCTCCCCAGAATCAGGCTCCAGCAGCCCCGCCAGTTAGGGTAGTTCAGCTAGTTGTTGCGACACAGACCGTTGATAGGCCCGCCATGTCTTTTGAGGCCTTATTGAGACTGGATAAGTTTACTAAGCTATTTCCAGTTCACTTCAGTGGTACACCTTCTGAGGACCCACGTGATTATCTTGAACGCTGCCACGAGGTGCAACGGAATATGGGTATAGTTGAGACCACTGATTTTGCTGTATTTCAGATGACGGGTTCCGCCAAGAGGTAGTGGAGAGATTACACATTGACCCGACCAGTCGGATCACCTGCACTTACCTGGGAGCANTTGTATTTCAGATGACGAGTTCCGCCAAAAGATGGTGGAGAGATTATACATTGACTAGACCAATTGGATCGCCCGCACTTACCTGGGAGCAGTTCTCTCAGCTATTTCTAGAGAAGTTCCTTCATATCACATTGAGAGAGGAATTCTGCAAGCAATTTGAGCGTCTTCAACAGGGCAGTATGACTGTTACTCAGTATGAGTCTCGTTTTGTGGATTTGGCACGTCATGCTCTCCTTTTACTACCTACGGAGGGAGAAAGGCTGAGGAGGTTTATTTAGGGACTCACTCACCCTATCACACTTCAGATGGCCAAGGAGATCGAAAGTGAGATTTCTTTTCAGGCAGCTGCTAATGTCGCAAGGAGGATCAAGATGGTTCTTGCACAGAAGAGAGGGCAGAGGTCTGATAAGAGGCCTTGTTAGTTCAGTGGTTTCGGTGGTGCCTCGTTTGGAGGTAGGGGTAATTTTGGTAGGGGTCATCCTCCCAAACCGTTTCATTTAGCACTACATGCATCTCCCGGTGCTTCAAGGAGTCATGGTCCTATTATGCCTCACTCTGGGCAGCCAGCATTCAGTGCACATTCAGCTCCTATCAGTGCATCACCACTCCAGAGTTACTACAGCGGTTATCCGGCCCATTTGGATCAGCTTCAGCTTCAGCACCCACGGCATCAGGATGGGTGTTATGAGTGTGGGAACATTGGTCACATTATGAGGTATTGCCCTAGATTGGCGAGTAATAGATCTCGGCAGGATTCTCGTGCCATCATACCGGCACTGGTTGCTTCACCGCCTGCTCAGTCAGCTCGAGGTAGGGGTCAGGCAGCTAGAGGTGGAGGTAAGGCCATTAGAGGTGGAGGCCAAACAGTTAGAGGTCGTCCCAGGGACGCAGTTTAGAGTGGTGGGGCCCAGCCCCGATTTTATGCTTTTCCAGCTAAGCCTGAGGCCGAGTCATCTAATATTGTGATCAGGTATTATTTCAGTTTGCCATAGAGATTTTCTAGTTCTATTTGATCCAGGGTCTACTTATTCCTATGTGTCCTCCTATTTTGCTTCATATTTGGTTGTGCCTTGTGATTCTCTGAGTACTTCTGTGTGTGTATCTACACCGGTGGGAGACTCTGTTGTAGTAGATCATGTCTATCATTTGTGTGTGATTACTATTGGTAATCTTGAGACTAGTGTGGATCTTCTACTTCTTGATATGGTAGATTTTGATATCATCTTGGGTATGGATTGGTTTTCACCTTATCATGCTATATTGTATTGTTATGCCAAGACAGTGACTCTAGCCATGCCGGGGTTACCTCAGTTAGAGTGGAAAGGAACTCCTGGTCATTCTGCCAACAGGGTTATTTCTTATATGAAAGCTCGGCGTATGGTAGAGAAAGGGTGTCTAGCCCATTTTGCTTATATTCGCGATCTCAGTGCGGATGTTCCTTCTATGGACTCAGTACCAGTTGTTCGTGAATTTCCAGAAGTATTCCCTGTAAATCTGCCGGGGATGCCACCCGACAAAGATATTGACTTCTGTATTGATTTGGCTCTGAGCACTCAGCCCATTTCTATTCCACCATACCATATGGCCCCGCCGGAGTTGAAAGAATTGAAAGAGCAGTTACAAGACTTGCTTGATAAGGGATTTATTAGACTCAGTATCTTGCTCTGGGGTGCACCAGTATTATTTGTAAAGAAGAAAGATGGCTCTATGAGGATGTGTATAGATTATTTCCAGTTGAACAAGGACACTATCAAAAACAAATATCCGCTGCCAAGAATTGATGACTTATTTGATCATCTTCAGGGTGCCAAGGTATTTTCAAAGATCGGTTTGAGGTCTGGTTACCATCAATTGAAGATTAATGCATCTGATGTTCCTAAAATAGCTTTTCGGACTCGGTATGGGCATTACAAATTCCTAGTGATGTCATTTGGGTTGACAAATGCCCCAACAACATTTATGAATTTGATGAATCGGGTGTTTGAGCCTTATTTGGATTCTTTTGTGGTTGTATTCATTGATGATATCTTGATTTACTCCAGTAGTTGAGAGGAGCATGAGCAGCATCTTCGAAGTGTGCTTCACACATCGAAGAATAATTAGTTATATGCCAAATTTTCAAAATATGAGTTTTGGTTAGACTCGGTTGCCTTTTGGGGGCATGTTGTATCAGCAGAAGACATAAATGTGGATCCTAATAAGGTTGGGGTTGTTCAGAATTAGCCTAGACCTACTTCAGTTACAGAGATCCGGAGTTTTCTGGGTTTAGCAGGTTAAAATCGTCGGTTCGTGGAAGGGTTTTCACTTATAGCAAACCCATTGACCAGGCTGACCCAGAAAGGTGTCCCATTCAAATGGTCAGACGAGTGTGAGTTGAGTTTTCAGAAACTCAAGATTGCTTTGACTACGTCACCAGTGTTGGTATTACAAACAGGTTCAGGAACGTATGCAGTATATTGTGATGCATCTCACATTGGGCTTGGTGCAGTATTAATGCAAGATAGTAGGGTGATTGCATATGCGTCGCTGCATTTGAAAGTTCACGAGAAGAATTATCATGTTCATGACTTAGAAATGGCGGCCATTGTTCGTGCGCTAAAGATTTGGAGGCATTGCCTATACAATGTCTCATGTGAGGTATTTACTGATCATCGTAGCCTTCAGTACATGTTCAAACAAAAAGCTCTTAATTCGAGGCAGAGAAGATGGTTGGAGTTGTTGAAAGACTATGATATCACCATTTTGTATCACCCCGGAAAGGCCAATGTGGTGGCCGATGCTTTGAGTAGAAAGGCTGTGAGTATGTGCAGTCTTGCGTATATTCCGGTTGGTGAGAGTCCATTAGATTCAGATGTTCAGACTTTAGCTAATCTGTTCGTGAGGTTAGATGTTTCAGAGCCCAGTCGGGTTCTAGCTTGCACAGTCGTTCGGTCTTCTTTATACGAGCGCATCAGAGAGAGGCAGTATGATGATCTTCATTTACTTGTCCTTAACTACACGATGCGACATGGTGATGCCAAACAGGTTACTATGGGGGAAGATGGAGTTCTGCGAATGCAGGGTCGTATTTGTGTGCCTAATATGGATGGGCTTCGTGAATTAATTCTTGAAGAGGCACACAGTTTCAGGTATTCTATTCATCCAGGTACCGCCAAAATGTATCAAGATTTGCGGCAACATTATTGGTGGAGGAGAATGAAAAAGAATATAGTTGCATATGTAGCTCAGTGTATGAATTATCAGCAAGTTAAGTACGAGCATCAGAGACCTGGTGGTTTGCTTCAGAAGTTAGAAATTCCTGAGTGGAAGTGGGAGCATATCACAATGGATTTTGTTGTTAGGCTCCTATGGAATCAGAGAAAATTTGACGCAGTTTGGGTCATAGTGGACAGGTTAACCAAATCAGCACATTTCATTCCAGTGGTAGTTACCTATTCTTCAGAAAGGTTAACTGAAATTTACATTCGTGAGATTGTCCGCCTTCACGGTGTGCCCGTGTCTGTTATTTCAGATCAAGGTACGCAATTTACCTCACATTTATGGAGGGTTGTACAATGTGAGTTAGGCACGTAGGTGGAGTTGAGTACATCATTTCATCCACAGACAGACGTATAGTCAAAGCGCCCTATTCAGATATTGGAAGATATGCTTCGTGCTTGTGTTATAGACTTTGGAGGCTCTTGGGATCATTTCTTGTCACTTGCGGAGTCTGCTTATAATAATAGTTACCAGTCGAGCATTCAAATGGCTCCATATGAGGCATTATACGAAAGACGATGTCGTTCGCCAGTTGGCTGGTTTGAACCGGGAGAGGCTCGGTTATTGGGTACCGATTTGGTAAAAGATGCCTTGGATAAGGTCAAGATTATTCAGGATCGGCTTCGCACAGCTCAGTCTAGGCAAAAAGAGTTATGTCGACCGTAAAGTTCGTGATATTGCATTCATAGTTAGAGAAAGAATATTGCTCCGAGTTTCACCTATGAAAGGTGTAATGAGGTTCGGAAAGAAGGGCAAGTTGAGCCCTAGGTATATCAGACCCTTTGAAATTCTTGAAAGGGCGGATGAAATAGCCTACAGGCTTGCATTATCACCTAGTTTATCAGCGGTTCATCCGGTGTTCCATGTGTCTATGCTCCGAAAATATCATGGTGATCCGTCCCATGTGTTAGATTTTAGCTCAGTCCAATTGGACAAAGATTTGACTTACGAGGAGGAGCCGGTGGCTATTCTAGCCCGGTAGGTCCGACAGTTAAGGTCTAAGAATAATCCTTTAGTTCGGGTGTAATGAAGAGGTAAGCCGGAAGAGGCATCTACCTGGGAGTCCGAGTCGGACATGCGGAGGTAATATCCACACGTATTCACCAGCTCAGATACTTTTTTCTAACTCCGTTCGAGGACGAACATTTATTTTAGAGGTGGAGAATGTGATGACCCAAAATGTCATCTTTAGTTTTAATAAGTAATTATGTGTTCTAAGACCTCGAAAAGCATCATTTATCATTTCTCAACTTGCGTGCACAGTCTGTACAATTTTTCGGAAAGTTTTATGAGAAAATATGGATTAAAATGTGAAATAGAGCTTTAAAACTCAACTGAGTTGACTTTGGTCAACATTTTGAGAAAACGGACTCGGATCAGTCTTTCGACAATTCTGGTAGGTCTGTATCATGATTTGAGATTTTGGAGTATGTCCGGAATCGAATTCTCAGGTTTCTAGCTCGAAATATGAAATTTTGATAAAAAATTAAAAGCTTGAAAGCTTAATGATTTTTAAGAAATTACTGATGTTGGATTTATTGACCCCGTGTCCATATTTTGGTTCCGTATCCCGGTATAGGTCCACTATAATATTTATGACTTGTCTGCCTAATTTGGTGAGAATCAGAGTTGATTTGATGTGATTCATACGTCCGGTTGTAAAAATATAAGTTTTAAAGTTTTTTTGAAAATTTCCTTTGATTTTGTGTCCAATTCGTAGTTCTTGGTGTTATTTTGGCGATTTGATCACGCGAGCAAGTTTGTATGATGTTTTAGGACTTGGTTGCATGTTTGTTTTGGAGCCCCGAGGGCTCGGGTTGGTTACGGGTGATTAATAGACCATTTTTGAACTTGGAAAAAACTGCAGAAATCTGTTTCTGGTATCCTTCTTCGCGTTCGCGAGAGGGGGCTCGCGTTCGCGAAGAAGAAACTGGAGGCAGGTGGAAATTACTCTTCGTGTTCACGAAGAGGGAGCCGTGTTCGTGAAGGGAAGAGGGCAGTGTTCATCGCAAACGCGTGGAAGCGTTCGCGTTCGTGTAGAAGGCGAGGCCTGGCCGGGAACCAAGCGATAAAGCTTCGCGTTCACGTAGGGTGTATCGCGTTCGCAAAGGCCAAATTTGGCGAGGCTTCACGTTCGCGACATTGCCTTCGCATTCGCGAAGAGCAAAGTTTTGTCAGGACAAAAATGTGCTTCGCGAATGCGAGGCACTGACCGCGTTCACGAAGGGTAAAAATCTGAGAAACAAAATTTAAGTTCTAGAAAATGGGATTCGTCCCATTTTCAACCCTTTTCCATTTTTGAGCCCGGGTAAGGCAATTTTTGGGAGATTTTCATGGAAAAATATTGGGGTAAGTGTTCCTTATCATATATTGATTATATTTCATGATTCCATACTCGTTTATATCATGAATCCGTGAATTTATGGAAGAAAAATTAATTCTTTTATGAAATCTTCCAAAAATAAAATTTTAAGATTTGAAGGTCCATTTGATATCGAAATTTGATAAATTTTGTATGCTTGGACTCGTATTAGAACGGGTGTTCGTATTTCATAAGTTTTTCCAAGATTTGAGACGTGGGTCCCACTATCGAATATTTTAATTAATTTCGGATTTTTATCCAGAAAATTAGTAAATTCATATGGAATTAATTCCTATGATTCGTATTGAATATATCAATTTGTTTGTGAATAGATTTGAATCTTTTGGAGACAAATTTAAAAGGAAAAGTTGTGGTTGAGTAATTGATCGGAATTTTCAAAGCGAGGTAAGTGTCGTAGTTAACCTTAACTTGAGTGAATAGAACCTTAAATTATTTGTTATATAAAATGCATGTGAACGACGTATAGGCGAGGTGACGAGTATCTATACGTCGTCAAATTAATTATTTGCATAATTACTTAAAAAATCATAAATCATTTTAAATTATGAATTAATTATTATAATAATTGTTCATCTCCTATTCTTTGTCAAATATTAATTCTTGAATTCCTGTATCAATTGTTACATGCTATTTGAATTATGTGTCTTGATTGTTATTTGACATTTAACATATTAAATATTAAAAACTACCTATTTTCTCCCCGATGTCCATAATAATTTACTATTTGTCATTCTTTGTCTCATAATTAAATCATAATTATTGTATGTTTGTTGTCTTATAATTTTATATTAATTGTTGCATTTATTGGGAAAATTTCTTCTATAAGAATTGGTAAATGAATATATTGGAGGATCGAGTTGCACGCCGCAATAGAATTGATTGAAATGGATATATTGGAGGATCGGGTTATACGCCGCAACAGATTTATTAAAAGTCCATATTGGAGGATCGGGTTGCACGCCGCAACAGACTTATTAAAAGTTCATATTGGAGGATCGAGTTGCACGCCGTAACAGACTTATTTAAAAGTCGATATA
>AWOL01S0017571.1:91957-104123 GCA_000715115.1 Nicotiana otophora
TATATATACACACGCCTTGCGGTAATCCTTCTGTACCAAGCACAAAATTCCTTACTCGCAAGGGTGACACTTAGTATAACTGGCATAGTCCCTTAAGCTTAACTTTTTTCACATTGCTGGCTTTAGGGAAGCGTCTTCCTGAATGACCATTCTCTGAATTTCTCATGAATCTTCTTCTGTTGTCCATTCTATTATCACCGGAACGAAATATGAAATTCTCATGATGCCGACTATTATCCAATCACCCAATCCCTAGTTCATGTTTAGTTTATCTTGTTCATCAGTCTGTGTTGATTTCTTATTATTCTGGGGTCTAATTTTTCCTTTTGGTAATCACGTTGGAGTCACGAACTTATTTCTCGAAATGAGGATATGACTTTATGGAAATGATAATTTGTTATGACTGTTGAGTTGGCTTCAATTATTATAAATGAGTTACCTGATTTATTTCTATTATTTGNACAACGGCGTACTATAGACTTGCTCGGATTTCAGTTATTCGAAGGAGACTTGAGGTATAACTGCACAGTGTCCGCAGTTTTGAAGTCTCCATCTATTTTACTTTAGTTGTGTATTTGTTTCCAGACAACTTTATTTTATTCAGACCTTTATTTGTATTTATTCTAGAAGCTCATGCACTTGTGATACCAATTCTGGGATGGTATTTAGACACCGTTATTTTTATGAATTATTCACTATATTTCAGAATTTACTTTCGCAATTGTTCTTTGTTATTAATAATTTTTTTTTTTAAAATGGATAATATTATTCTAACGTTGGCTTGCCTAGAAAGTGAAATGTTAGGCTCCATCACAGTCTGAAGGTGAGAATTTCGGGTCGTGACATGTTGTCTTCGGCTCGTCCCCTTCTACAATGCGAACCTGGTAGTAGCCCTTGCGAAGATCCACCTTGGTAAAGTACTTGGCTTGCCGAAGTCTATCGAACAAGTCAGCAATGAGCAGGATCGGGTACTTATTCTTCACTGTGACATTTTAAGTGCTCGATAGTCTATGCACAAGCGCAGTGATCCATCCTTCTTCTAGAACAATACTGGTGCGACGAAATGTGCCTTTGATGATCGAATGTGACCAGCATCTAGCAGCTCTTTCAATTGTTTTCTGAGCTCATCTAGCTCGAGTGGTGCAATACGAAATGGGGAAATGCGAGTGGCTTAGCCCCTGGCTCCAACTCAATTTAGTGATCCACCTCTCGCTTGGGCAACAAGTGCTTAGGAAACTCCTCGGGCATGACATTTTTGTTTTCCTCAAGCAACTTCTCTATGCAAGGCGACACTGTCTCTTTAAAACTCTTGTCTTCCTTCAGACTTGTAATGGTTGCCACGAACGTCGACTCCCCCTTCTTGATCCCCTTGACAACCTGCATAGCTGAGAGTTGTGCTTGGCTCTGTCCGTATGGCATAGTCACTGTAGGTACCATGCAAGCTCCTTCTCGCTCTATAACCAAGAGATGTTGGAGGTAGGGGTCGATCAGAGTATGACAATGTCTAAAGAACTCTTGCCCCAATATGATGTCAAAGATATCCATAGCGGTTATGGTAAAGTTTGTCATACCTTTCCAAGTTTCCAATTTGACACCAACTCCATTAGCTACCCTACGACCATTCTGTACCTCGACATTCATAGTTTTAACGCGAGAGTTGGTTGGAGCAAGCCTCAATTCTAGTCTCTTTGCGGCAGCTTCAGTCACAAAATTATGAGTTGCTCCAGTATCCACCATTGCACGAGCATGGTTGTTGTTGATGGTGAGATCCACGTATTGATTGTCATTCTAGGTTGGTTGGATAGATTGCTTTGTGACAGCACTGCATAATCTGATCATACCCAACTGTGTGGTTCCCGAACTCTCTCCTTGCGGCTGCTCCTTCCGTTCATGGGCCATGGTGCTAATGCTCTTTAGGTTGGGACAATTCGTGAAGCTGTGTGGCCCTCCGCAATGTAACATCCCTTTTTTCGGCCTGTGCCTTCTTCTCGGTAGAGCCCTGACATCCACTCGATTTTTTGGAATCTTGAGTCTTGTAGTATTGTTGTTGTATCTCCTTGCCTTTACCACGGTCTCCCCCACCTTTGACATTGTTAAACTTTGATTCTTTGCCTTTGCCTTTGTCGTACTTGTCATGCCTGAAATCCATCAATGATTAGGCCTCCACTATGGCTTGGTCTATATCTGCGACTTTTCAGCGTTGCAACTCCTGCTTAGCCCAATTTTGTAACCCATCAATGAAATGGAACAACAAGTCCTCATTGGTCAGGTTGTGGATTTGAAACATAAGGGTAGTGAACTCCTTGACATAGACACGTATGCTCCATGTTTGCTTCAACTCCCCAAGCTTGTGCCTCGCCTCGTACACGACATTGTTTGGAAAGAATTGCCGCTTGGACTCGTCTTTGAACTGATCCCACATGCTAATAGTACATAGACCTTTATCCACGCCGTCCATCTTCCTTCTCCACCATAGCATGGTAGTCTCTGAGAGGTACAACACTGCAGTGTTGATCATGGCCTCGTCGTCCCTCACTTTGCCGTGCTTGAAGTAGTTCTCCAAGTGCCAAAGGAAGTTTTCCACTTCTTGTACATCACGAACACCTTTGAACACCGGGGGTTTGAGAGCCTCGATCTTGGCCTCCCTCATCACCACAACATTGTTGGCTGCCTCGGTCACGCCAGCACTAACATGTTCCTCGAGTGACTCTATCTTTGCCTTCATAGCATCGATAGTACTCAAAGCCTCCATGAGTCTGCACTCTAAGGCAGTGATGGTTTGCCTTAGTTCCATCTCGGTTTGTGTACGTCCCTCCAAGTCATTTCGGATACTCTCAATCTCTTCAAGGGTATGCCCTTCAAGAACGCTAAGGGTGCCTTCCACCTTCCCCAAGCGTTGGCCAAAGATCTCCACGGCGTCCATCCCCGCGTTCATCTTCATCACCCACTCTTTACCGAGCGAGACGTCCTCGGGCAGGACCTCCACTTCATCCTCGCTCGCCTCAGTGGCAGATGGTTCTTGGGATGTAAGCCATTCATTTGACACAACTTCGAATGGCACCTCCTGGCTCTTGTTGGTGCCATTTCTCCTTTTGTTGCGACCACTCTTGCGAGTAGCATCTTATGCCGCTGGCTTGGGTGTTGACAACGTTAATTTCTACGCCATTCACCATTCCCTTAGTTGCAACCTTTGCTCTGATACCACGTTATCACGCCCTTAGTCGTTAACTAAGTACACATGCGACACTTGTCACCTCGCTCACGATCTTGCATAACTTGCTGACGTTCTTGCTATGCCAGGTCAGCCTTACTACACTCAAGATCGCTAAGAGAATGGTAGAAAGAATACAAGAGAATTGTTAAATGAAGCTTTGTATTAGAGAGAACTTGAATTGTTTGCTTGATTAATTATAAATGAATGACCCCCTTTATATACTAGTCTCCTACGGGCTAGAGTGTAAATATTAATTGTTACACAAGTCTTTAGTATTTACAAGATAAGGACTTTCTCTACAATTCTCTCCAAGCCTAGAAGATTTCAAAGACTTTCATAGCAAATCCATAAACATCTAGGGTCTTTCAAAGGAATGTCCATACTTCTGTAGAATCTTCTCACAAATACAAACTTTTCTCCTACGTAAACTTACACATGGTATTAATATATGTCAAATAGTGCCTACGTGGCATGGTGACGTGGCAGGTCATCACGTCGTACTATGAATCACCTCCGACTATCTTACGGCCTTTTCCTGTAATAAAATTTTGAGTTAACAAATATTATTGAGCCAGAAAGATTCAAAACAACCGTCTCTAAACCTACCACATTTCTAATATTTTTCTGCTGAAGATTCAACAATATTTAATTGAACGGACAATACTCAAATAAATATTAGTATTGCAACAAAAAAAATTATTCCCTTTTTCTGTCCTATAAAAGAACTTGACATTTTTTTTAAATAAAAATATTTTTTCCAACAATTAAATCCAATATTCAGTTTTTTCTTATCGGTATGTTATTCATTTAACTAAACAGTTTTTTGTTTAAAATATACATTACACAACACCGAATAACGCAGACGAAGTCTCTCTAACAAATATTTAGTAAACAAGACAATTAACTTAAATTTTGATAATAAAAAATAATATGAATCTGAGACTTTTTGGTCAACACCACTAACTTGAATTTGGTAATCACCAAACCAAGGCTTCGTTAGCTAACTAATCAAAATTAAATTTAGATTTTTTCCCCAACCAAATTATATTTCTGGCCAATAATTTTAGATTTTTCCGCTATAATATCAACACACTTGCAGTAAATGGCAAGGAGTTAAAAAAAACTTTATTATACAACAACAATAACTACATATTCCAAACAAATTGGAATTGGTTATATGAATCTCCCTTCACCATATCACTTCATTTAAGTTCATTTCGAGCCAATTGTATACCAAAATAAAAATATTTCCCACTAATTAATTAGTAGTATATGGATTTCAAGAGATTTTAAATCTAACTCTCCCCCAATTAATTCTTTCACTCATTATACTTTCACACTAATGAATTAAATAGTCTGTTTTACCCATCAATTATTTCACATTTTCATAATATATTCAATCAAAACACAGTACTAATATATGCCCAAGAATCACATGTCAAAAATTGGAGTAGGTGGAGTCGGGTCAATTGATCTTTATATATTCGTTCGTCCACAGAGAGTTCTATACTCTTTACTCATCTGTTTCCTGATTTTGCGAAATTCATACTGAAAGTGTGAATCTCCAATGTCTTCTTCATTGGCTGCACTCAGTTCTAGCCACTTCAATGGAGCTTCTTCCCTTTGGAAAATTCAGGTTAAGTACAACAATCTAAATGCTCAATTTTGAATCCGCATTCATTTAATTCGCAACTGAAATCTCAATCGAGTCCATAATTAGTTAGGGTTAGCTTTATGAAATGTACCTTTCTATTTTCCTGCTTTCTGATTAGTGAAGCGATTTGCAGGAGGAACTGAAGGTTAGTAAGGTTGGGAAGTTCAGAATAAGAGCTACATCGATGGCGACATCATCACCAGCGCAAGGCTTGCAGTTTGGGGAGGGTAAAGCTAACAAGTTGGACAAATTGCGTATTGGTGTGCTTGGGGCTAGTGGTTACACTGGTACTGAGGTCTGTACATTTTGATCTTGCTCTTTGTCGATGGGCCACGCTTCAGTTTATTGTTCAATTTCTGATTGTTTGATTTTCAGTCTGTGAATTTTGAAAAGAAATAAACCTGCAAACGAGTCTTAAAGTTATACTCTTTGAACGCAATCCGAGATTATGCTTGAAGGATGATGTCTGATAAATGTTTATTTTACTCGTGCACTAAGAATTACTCCCTATGTTTCAATTTATGTTAACCTATTTTACTGGGTACAGAGTTTAAGGGAAAAAAGACTTTTGACACGTGTGGTCTTGAAAATGCTATACCATTTGGGTGGTTATGAAAACTTCTCACTGAAGGTAATAGTGGAAACCTAAAATTGAAGAGTTCGACTAAAAAGGACATAGGTTCACATAGATTGAAATAGAGGGAGTAGTTTTTTGTAGCGATTCATTGTTTCTTTTCATTACATTTGAAAACATAAGTTTTTGTAGCAATTCAAAAAACTGAAATGCAAAACTGGCACTTGGTAGAGATTGCTTCTTGCCCTTATTTTATTTTATTTATCTCATATGCTTTCTAAAAATTGCTATCATCTTGGCAGCAAGATCTACATGTTGCCCTAATACTTTTTAAAACTAAGCTCAATAAACATGCTTAGATGTAAAACCGAAAAAATATCATTTTCAAGACAAACGCTGATTGTTTGAGATAGTGTTATCAAAGGCGAAAAGTGCAAAAATGCTCTAAGATCTGTTGGGGCTTTAAGCGCAAATCGCAAATAAAGCGTGAGTTTTAGTGAAGGAAGGCGGAAATGGAGAAAAACTACAAATATTTATGTATAGTCCAAGACTAATATCCATAAGCATGAATACCAAATATATGGACAAAAAAATTGAAGAAAATTTACGATAAAGTGAAATATCAGTTGTTTAATGTCGTCTCTTCATCCTTACACTCATTGGCAAGGAAAGGTATGTCTTAGAGCCTTGATGGCAATATTGAGGCGCCCGCTAAGTGAGGCGAAGCGCTCAACATGTTTTGAGCCTCGCTTACGTGCTTAAGCGCACCTTTGATATCACTCACTCTCAGTGTTATAAATAGTGCTCGCCTCAGCGCTAATAGCGTGAGACGAGGTAATACGAGCAGCCTGTGCTATTTGGCTCTGTTGCGTTGCGATTTGTAAAAGGTGAGCGAGAGGCGAGCTGTGGCATCGCTTTTTGAAAAAATAAATAAATAGGCGCATACATCAAAAGAAAAGACCAACGACTTAAAACATTAGGGCTTGCAGCGATTTCACGTTTCTTTCTTCTTCAACCTTCAAACAACAGAGCAGCCAAGTCCACCCAAGACGATTTCGACCTGAAAGCTTCAAGTTTCTGCCATCCTCTTCTTCATCCAAGTCGACCCAGCCCTGGTATGCTTCTCTTCTTCTTCGATTCCTTCCTCCTTCCTCCTTTTTATTTTTTTTGCTCTGTTTTTTGTCGAGCAACAGTGCAGAACAGAGAGTCTGTTGCTCTGTTTTTTTTTTTTTCGTTTTTCTTCTTCTTCTTCTTTCTATTTTTTTGCTTTGTTTTTTGTCGAGCAACAATGTAGCAAAAAACACAACAGAGAGTCTGTTTATGCTCTGTTTTTTTTCGTTTTTCTTCTTCTTCTGATCTTCTCTTCTTTTTTTGTTACTCTTTTTTTGATTGAGGAGCAATACTGCACCCTGTTTTTGCTATGTTTTTTCAATTCTTTCACTGTTGGGCAGAAGCAGAGGTAGAGAACTTCAAAACTTCAAACCTGAAATTTCCTCCTTTTTCAATTATAGAGTACAATTAATTGCATATTGTGATATTGACTTGATAATTTTTTTCTATAAAACAACATTGAAATGGCGTCATCCGATAGTAATAAAAGAAGTGATATAGCTTGGAATTATGCTATACAAGGCTCATCAAGATCCGTAATTAAATGAGCGTTTTGTGAAAAACATATCATGGTGAAATAACTCGTCACAAACAATATTTGATAGGTGGATTTAAAAATATAGTGCAATGTCCTCTTTGTCCGCCCGAGGTTAGGGAGGAAGTAAAAGCATTTGTTGAGAAGAAAAATCTGATAAGAACTCAAATGAATTATGAAGCATCGGTAAATCTAATTGATGAAGATGGTGAAATGGATGAAGATATCTTCAAATAGTTCTAGTGGGTCATCCACGACGCGTACGGTGACAAAAGGTCCTCTCAATCTTTATTTCTCGGCAAAACAACAAGAAAAGCGAAAAGGTGATTTTGGTTCAGGTTTAGAAATAAAGAAGATTTTGAGGGATCGCGTCGTAAGTGCCTTTGCAACATGAATATACGATGCAGGGCTTCCTTCCAATTGTGTTAACTACAAAACTTTTGATAAATTCATTGAGGCTGTAGGACAATATGGCCCAGGAATGAAGCCTCCTAGCTATCATGAAGTTAGAGTAACTCATCTTAAAAAAGAGATGAATAAGATAGACAAAATTATTGAGGAGCATAGAGTGGAATGAAACAAGTTTGGATGTTCCATTATGATGGATAAATGGACAACACGGAATGGGAAAATGATCATAAATGTGTTGAACTCTCCAAGAGGGAGTGTTTTTCTTGAATCTTACAATGCTAGCAACTCTTCTACGGATGGAAGCAAAATGTACAACTTGGTTAGAAAAACTATTGATAAATTGGAAAGGAAAATGTTGTACAAGTTGTTACCAATAATGCTAGTGAGAATGTTAGTGCGGGTAAGATGATGGAAGTTATGTATCCACACATTTATTGGACTCGATGTGCTGCCCATTGTATCAATTTGATGTTTGGTGACATATTTAAGGAAAACCCATATGCTTCAGGTAACTTTAATATAGTTATCTTTAAAGCTTTAACTTTATTTATACTTATGTCCTATTAAGTATTAACTATAAAATTGTTATTGTTACTTTTACAATTTTCACTAAGGCCGTCAAGATATATTCTTACATCAGTCAGAGGCCACTGTTGTTGAATTTGATGAAGAAATTCACAAATGAAAGAAATTTGGTGAGACCGGCCAAGACTAGATTTGCAACGACTTTCTTGATTTTGCATAGTTTTTACTTGCAAAAGAAAAACTTGAGAAAGCTAGCTCTCTCAAATGAATGGAAAGATAATAGATATGCAAAGGAAGCTTCGGGAAAAGAAACTGCCAAAATTCTTGTTTCTCCATCATTCTGGAATGACGTCGTTCGGGCTCTTAAAGTTGGTGGAACTTTGATTAGGGTGCTTCGTTTGCTGGTGGGGAGAGAAAACCACCAATGGGCTATCTTTATGAAGCTATGGATAGAGCCAAAGAAACTATTTAAGCGTCATTTGAGGGAGAATGTTAGGAAATATGAGAGTTTTTGAGATTATTGATAGCAGGTGGTCGAATCAACTCCATCGACCTTTGCATGCAGCAAGCCATATGCTGAACCTGGATTATTTTACAAGAATAGTAGAGATGACACTTTGGATTCAGAGGTGTGGGTTGGATACCATAAATGTCTTGAGATGTTGGTCCCCGATGCAACGATGGTAGATCAAATAGGGGAGGAGTTTGGTAGGTATTCACAAGCAGATGGCCTATTTGGTTTACAGGCGGCCATTAGAGCCAGAGACATAAGGTTGCCAGGTAACTAACTTTAATATAGATATCCTTATAGCTTTAATTTAATTTATTTGATTTATTTATACTTATTAACTTTTAAAATATTTTTCTATAGTTGAATGGTGGATGCAATTTGGATATCAAACTCCAAACTTGCAAAAGTTTACCGTCAAACTACCTAGCCTAACTTGTGGTGCATCTGAATGCGAGAGAAATTGGAGCGTATTTGAGCATGTAAGAAGTAAATTTATTATATTAATATATTCTATATTGTATTATTATTAGTATCTATTAATTAATCTCTACAACTTATGCGCAGATTCACTCCAAGAAAAGGAATAGGCTTGAGCTATCGCGTTTCAATGATCTAGTGTATATTAAATACAATAGAACATTGAGGCGTCGTTATGAAGCTCGCGATACCATTGATCCAATTTTGTTGGATAACATTGACGAGGCAAATGAATGGTTAACTGGAGCCCCCAAAATCATGAAGATGAACAAGTGTATGTAGGAGATGATCTCGATTGGGGTGCTGTTTCTATGGCGGCTGGAGTTGAGGAGAATATCTATGGTCTTAGAAGGAGTTCTTCAAGTTCAAATAACAAGGGAAAGGGAGTAGCAAGTTCAAGTCGGTCCCTAATTGATGAAGAATCCGAGGACGAAGAAGATGATAGCCAATATAATGCTAACATTCTTGAAATTCAAGAATTTGAAAATCTTGAAGAAGAGTAGATGTTGCTTGTTTTAGACTTTTAGTTTATGAATCTACTATGACTATCTATTTAGTTTTAAATTTTTGAATTGATATATTTATAATATATTATTGCTATTGAGCTATTAGTTATATATATAATATTTTGTTTTTTTATAAATTGTTGTTTCACATCATCAAAAAGGCGAGTGTTTCGCTGCTCGCCTCAGTGAAGCGGGCCCTCGTCGCTATTTGTCGCTGCACGCTATCCAATACACTGCTCACTCTGCTAATGTAGTTGTTCTGAACTTGGATTGTGCAAGGTTTGTGGTTTAAGGTACGACGGGAAAGTAACCTTTTCCACTACACTGATGATCGTCGCGTGCTGTTAAAACAACCAAGATAGTTTAATAGCTTGTTTGGCCAAGCTTCAAAAATTAGCTTATTTTGAGTAGTGCTTTTTGTCAAAAGTACATTTCTCAAAAGTGCTTTTCAAATAAGTGCTTTTGGGGAGAAGCTACTTTTTCTGCTTCTCCAAAATTTCTTTTGCTTCTACTCAAAAGCACTTTTTTTCTTGGCCATATACTTCAACTTTGAAAAAAAGGCACTTTTGTTTTGAAAAAAAATGTGTTTTTGGATTTGGAGAAGCTTGGCCAAACATGCTATAGGTTCCTAATATTTAAGAGGACAAGTAGCTTTTATTGCTATAATGTTTCAAAGAGATTGAAGATGGTGAAATCTATCAGGGAACGATATGGAAAATGAATCTACAGTTTCCTCTAAAACTTTGTGTGGGGGTAGTCAAATCGTTTTTGGAGATCTTACATAGTGGAAGAAGATACGTATATTTCTAAATCATGATATGCTCGAGAGGAGAGTTTTTACTTTTGAGCATTGGAAGTTAAGTGTTATGTGTGGATAACGATTAGAAAAAGTTATGCATTATGTATGGGATGAAAACTCTTCGAAGATGAATCAGAGAACAATTTATAATATATTATTGCTATTGAGCTTTTAGTTATATATATAATATTTTGTTTTTTTATAAATTGTTGCTTCACATCAAAAAGGCGAGTGTTTCGCTGCTCGCCTCAGTGAAGCGGGCCCTCGTCGCTATTTGTCGCTGCACGCTATCCAATACACTGCTCACTCTGCTAATGTAGTTGTTCTGAACTTGGATTGTGCAAGGTTTGTGGTTTAAGGTACGACGGGAAAGTAACCTTTTCCACTACACTGATGATCGTCGTGTGCTGTTAAAACAACCAAGATAGTTTAATAGCTTGTTTGGCTAAGCTTAAAAAATTAGCTTATTTTGAGTAGTGCTTTTTGTCAAAAGTACATTTCTCAAAAGTGCTTTTCAAATAAGTGCTTTGGGGAGAAGCTACTTTTTCTACTTCTCCAAAATTTCTTTTGCTTCTACTCAAAAGCACTTTTTTTCTTGGCCATACACTTCAACTTTGAAAAAAAGGCACTTTTGTTTTGAAAAAAAATGTGCTTTTGGATTTGGAGAAGCTTGGCCAAACATGCTATAGGTTCCTAATATTTAAGAGGACAAGTAGCTTTTATTGCTATAATGTTTCAAAGAGATTGAAGATGGTGAAATCTATCAGGGAACGATATGGAAAATGAATCTACAGTTTCTTCTAAAACTTTGTGTGTGGGTAGTCAAATCGTTTTTGGAGATCTTACATAGTGGAAGAAGATACTTATATTTCTAAATCATGATATGCTCGAGAGGAGAGTTTTTACTTTTGAGCATTGGAAGTTAAGTGTTATGTGTGGATAACGATTAGAAAAAGTTATGCATTATGTATGGGATGAAAACTCTTTGAAGATGAATCAGAGAACAATTTATAATATATTATTGCTATTGAGCTTTTAGTTATATATATAATATTTTGTTTTTTTATAAATTGTTGCTTCACATCAAAAAGGCGAGTGTTTCGCTGCTCGCCTCAGTGAAGCGGGCCCTCGTCGCTATTTGTCGCTGCACGCTATCCAATACACTGCTCACTCTGCTAATGTAGTTGTTCTGAACTTGGATTGTGCAAGGTTTGTGGTTTAAGGTACGACGGGAAAGTAACCTTTTCCACTACACTGATGATCGTCGTGTGCTGTTAAAACAACCAAGATAGTTTAATAGCTTGTTTGGCTAAGCTTAAAAAATTAGCTTATTTTGAGTAGTGCTTTTTGTCAAAAGTACATTTCTCAAAAGTGCTTTTCAAATAAGTGCTTTGGGGAGAAGCTACTTTTTCTACTTCTCCAAAATTTCTTTTGCTTCTACTCAAAAGCACTTTTTTTCTTGGCCATACACTTCAACTTTGAAAAAAAGGCACTTTTGTTTTGAAAAAAAATGTGCTTTTGGATTTGGAGAAGCTTGGCCAAACATGCTATAGGTTCCTAATATTTAAGAGGACAAGTAGCTTTTATTGCTATAATGTTTCAAAGAGATTGAAGATGGTGAAATCTATCAGGGAACGATATGGAAAATGAATCTACAGTTTCCTCTAAAACTTTGTGTGGGGGTAGTCAAATCGTTTTTGGAGATCTTACATAGTGGAAGAAGATACGTATATTTCTAAATCATGATATGCTCGAGAGGAGAGTTTTTACTTTTGAGCATTGGAAGTTAAGTGTTATGTGTGGATAACGATTAGAAAAAGTTATGCATTATGTATGGGATGAAAACTCTT
>AWOL01S0017573.1:0-13465 GCA_000715115.1 Nicotiana otophora
AGCTGGCCTGGGCTCAGGTGTAGCTGCTGCCACTGGCTGGACTCCACCCACGGGTAGTACACCTTGGATATGATATACAGCAGATGCCTGTTCATGAGCCTGCGCGGTAGGGGTCTGTGCTTCCCCGCCCGCCTGAGATGTGGCTGGGTCTGTCAGAAATAAATCGGCCCGAGTCATATTGTCCATGAATCGCAACATACGACCCATGACATCTTGAAATCCCGGTGCAGATGTGAAGTCCACCGGAGCTTGCTCTGCCACAGGCACCTCACCCTGCTCCTCAATAGTGGGATTCTCTGCTGGATCTACTGGCGGCATAACCGGAATAGTCCTGGGACGCCCTCGCCCTCTACCACGGCCTGGAGCCCTCCCTCGGCCTTTGACTCGGCCACTAGCAACTGGGGGAGTAGCTCTTCCCTGGTCTGGAATCTCATTAGAGCGTGTTCTCACCATCTCTGAGAGAATAAGAGAAGGATTTTTAGTGCTACATTAATTGCACGATGGAATGCGAAGAAAGGTAATTTCCTAACACCCTATAGCCTCTCGAAGATAAGTACAGACATCTCCGTACCGATCCGCAAGACTCTATTAGGTCTGTTAATAACTTGTGAGACCTACGTGAACCTAGTGCTCTGATACCATAGTGTCACGACCCAATTTCACCTGTAGGTCGTGATGGCTCCTAACACTACAGCTAGGCAAGCCAACTAATAAATTAAGCATACATTGATAAAATTTAAAACCAAGAAAATATAAACACAAACTCTACCAATATGTGTGCCAAGACCTGGTGTCACAAGTGAATGAGCATCTAGTAGATTATACAAAACTCCAAATACTGTCTGAAATGAAATAGACAGAATGTAAATATAAGAAGAGACACTGGTAGCTGTGGAACGGCTCAGAAAGGCAGCTCACCACTATGCCTGGGGATGACGTGGGTATGTGATGATAGGTCCTCCACTAGTACTTGTCTCAGGTCCTCCACAAAAATTGCAACAAGTGTAGTATGAGTACGTAAACAACGTGTACCCAGTAAGTACCAAGCCTAAGCTTGAAGTGGTAGAGACGAGATGGCCGACTTTGACACTCACTATGGGTCAATAATAATAACTGAAATAAAACTAGGATATTTAAATTAGCATGATTTACAGAATTTATAATAATTTATTTAACCAGTGAAAATAATCAAATTTCCTTCAAATGTAATAATTCTCAATATATTAATTAAATTCCCTCAATTCAAAAAATTTCCAATTTATCAATTAAACCTCATTTACAGGAGTAACAATTAATTCCTTAACAAGCAAGAATAATAATTTATTAAATTCCAAAGATTTTTCCAATTTACTAATTAGCTTCACAAGCTGAAATAAATTGTTTAAGTATCGTGCAAATATTATTATTAAGCACGATTTCTGCCGAAGACGTACGGCCCGATCCAGAGTGTCGTGTACACTGCCGAGGGACGTGCGGCACGATCCATAGATGCATCTATCCTGCTGAGGCATTCGGCCCGCTCCACAAGAAAGGAGGATATTTTCTTATGTGCCTCCGGAAGGAGAATATGTTTATTATAAGATAAATCTGGGAGGAGAATAATTTCTTTTAACAATTAATTGATTTAAACAAAAATTAAGTATATGAGATTTCCATCCTTTAATATCTTTATCTAACAATTCACAATATATTCATATATATCAATTAATATTAATTAATCAAAGAATACAATTTACACAAGTAAGGCATGCTTTGAGTCCTAAACTACCCGGACTTTAGCATTAATAGTAGCTACGCACGGACTCTCGTCACCTCGTGCGTACGTAGCCCCCNGCATGCTTTGAGTCCTAAACTACCCGGACTTTAGCATTAATAGTAGCTACGCACGGACTCTCATCACCTCGTGCGTATGTAGCCCCCACAATTTAGCAACAATTGTTTAATTTTAATCACCTATGAGGTAATTTCTCCCTCACAAAATTAGACAAGAGATTTACCTCGTCTTGCTCCAATTTCATCCACTATAAGGCCTTTTCCATGATTATCCAACTCCGTCTGGCTCGAATCTAGCTAAAATAATTTGATACAATCACTAAATATTATAGGAATCAATTCTATAAGAAAATACTACATTTTAAAGAAAAGATCCCGAAATTAATTAAAACTTCGCTCGCGGGGCCCATATCTCGGAATTCGGCAAAAGTTATGAAATCCGACAACCCATTCAATTACGAGTCTAACGATACCAGTTTTACTCAAATCCAACTCCGAATCGATACCGAAATCTCAAAAATTCGTTTCTATGAGATTTCTAAACATTTCCCAAATTTAAATCTCAAAACACTAATTTATGGTGAAAACAATGATATACTTGTATATGAAGACCAAATCCGAGTTAGAATCACTTACTCCAATGTTTTTCCCTTGAAAATCTACCAAAAGTCGCCTCTGCTCAAGCTCAAGTACGTCAAAAATGGCAAATTAGACGAATGCCCTCTTTTTATAAAACTGCCCAGCAGCCTTCGGAACTGGTCCTTGAACTGGGCCTCGATCGCGGCTGCGATCACAGGCTCGAGCCTGGACCTCGGTCATGTCCTCGATCAGGGCATAGAGGTTGGGCCTTCGATCAGGACATCGAGGTTGGGCCTTCGATCAGGGCATCGAGCATGGTCCTTCGATCAGGGCATCGAGCATGGGTCTCGATCCTAGCCCTCGAGCCTTACCTTCGATCATGTCCTCGAGCTGGACCTTCGATCGTGGCTTCGATACTGAGCCCCGTCCCTGGCTTCGACTCAGGCCTCGATCGTGGGCTCGATATCTGGGTTCGATCTGGGGCTCGATCACAGCCCAGAATATACAGCAGAAGGGAAAAGTGCAGCAGCTNAATCACATCAAACAACGCTAAAACCATGAATCATACCCCAATTCAAGCTTAATGAAACTAAGAGTTTTTAACTTCTACATTCGATGTCGGAACCCATCAAATCAACTCCGATTAACCTCAAATTTTACACACAAGTGATAAATTGCATAACGGAGCTATGAAAATTTTCGGAACTAGATTCCGACTCCGGTATCAAAAAGTCAATTCATCGGTCAAACTTGCAAACTTAAATTCGTAGTTTTAGCCATTTCATGCCTAATTTAACTACGGACTTCCAAATAAAATTCCGAACACGCTCCTAAGTCCAAAATTACCATACGGAGCTATTGAAATCATCAAAATTCTATTCCGGGGTCGTTTTTACATAATTAGACATCCGATCTCTATTCGAACTTAAACATTTTAATTTTTCTTCGAAATTCCATATCTCGGGCTAGGTACCTCGGAATTTGATTCTGGGCATATGCCCAAGTCTCAAATCACGATACGGACCTACCAGAACTGTCAAAATACTGATCCGAGTCCGTTTGCTCAAAATGTTGACCAAAATCAACTCAATTGAGTTTTAAAGCTCTAATCCACATTTTAATCCGTTTTTTCACATAAAAACTTTCCATGAAATTTTACGGATTGCACGCGCCAGTCGAGGAATGATAAATAGTACTTTTCGAGGTTTTAGAATACATAATTAATTATTAAATTTAATGATGACATTTTGGGTCATCACAAATCAGGTTGAATGAATAAAACTTACATTGATGGGAGTCTTCATTTAAATTCAAGCCTCCAGAAGAAAAGCATAATTTCCACATAATATAAAGAGTTTCAGTCAATGGGATTCCCTAAAGCCACCATTCAATATAAACCTTACACATCCCTTCACTAACAAATTTCCCAAGTATGGCTTATTATTATTAGTAAATAAAATTTCTCCATATTGTAATTAACCTTTGATAACGTTATTGTGATTGCAACAGTTAAAATCATAACTTGAAGAAACAATTAAGGGTGGTCAAGATCGTATAACAGTTGCTACTTACAAGTCGCAAATTAGCATTTACGACTTATAAATCGCAATCAGGATTTGCGCTTTATAAATTGCAGTTTCACATTCGCGACATAAAATCACAATTCACATTACCAACTTATAAGTTGCATTTATTATCTGCCCTGCTCAAAATGACTAAGTTAAAATACGCTGTAACGATCCGGTCGGTCATTTTGAGTATTATAACCCTGTTCCCCAATTTACTATTCAATTTATGCCTTACAATTGATTTATGACTTATTGGGTTAGTTGGTTAGGGTCCGGAAAGATTTCGGAGTGAAATGAGACACTTAATCCCATAAATGAAAACTAAAGTTGGAAAAGTTGACCGGATATTGACTTATTTGTAAACGACCTCGGAATTTAATTCTGATAATTCCAATAGCTCCGTATGATGAATTTGGACTTAGAAGCGTGTCCGGAAAATTATTTGGAGGTCCGTAGTGGAATTAGGCTTGAAATGCCGAAAGTTGAATTTTTGGGAAGTTTGACCAGGGGGTTGACTTTTTGATATCGAGGTCGGAATCCAATTCCGGAAATTGGAATAGCTTTGTTATGTCATTTATGACTTGTGTGCAAAATTTGAAGTCATTCCGGATTGATTTGATGTATTTCGTCAAAATATATAGAATTTGAAAGTTCAAAGTTCATTAGGCTTGAATTGAGGTGCAATTCGTGGTTTTAGCATTGTTTGATGTGATTTGAGGCTTCGACTAAGTTCGTATGATGTTTTAGTACTTGTTGGTATACTTTGTTGAGGTCCCGAGGGGCTCAGGTGAGTTTCGGGGTGGTTTCAGACCATTTTTAATTGTTAGTTTCTGCCTACAGAGGTGTGCATCGCGATGGCGAACATTTGGTCGCGATCGCGGAAGCTCTTTCGCGATCGCGTAGAACAAAATCTCTGCTGCACTGACCCGACTTTGGAAGCTTATATCTCGCAATCTATAGGGAATTTGGAGATGACTCAAAAATAAAATTTGTAGTCCTTGATGTCTACTTTTCAGAAATATAAACCATTTGTCATTTAGAGTTGTGTATAAAAGGTTATGATGGAAACACTATAGGTTGTATGAGAAGAGTTTGGGGCTAACTTTGGAAACTTATATCTAGCAATCTATAAGGAATTGGGAGATGAACAACAAATTAAAGTTATAGCCCTTGGTGTCTAGTTTTCAGAAAGTTAAACCATTTGCAATTTGGAGTTTTGTACAAAACGTTATGACTATTATACTAGAGGCTGTCTGAAAGAGTTGGGGAGTTTGTTCTTCGCGATCGCGATTGGTTTTCCGCGATCGCGAAGAGCAATTTTGGGGCTGAAAAATTTTGTGCTTCGCGATCGCGAAGAGAAATACCTGGGCAGTAGCTATATTGCGAGATTTCAGCCATTTCTAACATATTTGGAGCTAGCGCTCGGATTGAAGCGATATTTGAGGCGATTTTCACCATATGGATTGGGAAAAGTTTTCTATATCCTAAATTATTTATATTTTATGAATCTATGATTATATCCATCGTTTAATTCAAATTCCAAAGGAAGAAATCAAGATTTTTGGCAAAATCTTCCAAAAACAAAAATTTAAGATTTGGAGGTCGAGTTGTTATCGGAATTTGAACTCGTATCGGAATGGGTGTTCGGATTTTATGAAAATTATGTCGGTTTTCGAGAGGCGGGCCCCGCGTTGACTTTTGTTGATTTTTTGGAATAATTTTTTGAGTCGACGCATTATTATCCGGAATTAGTTTTGATGAATGTTAATGAGGCTGTACAATTAATTTGGATAGAATTGAGCTGTCCGGAGGTAAACTCAAGCAAGAAGGCGATTTTGAAATATCGGCCTAACTTCAAAAAGGTAAGTATCTTGCCTAACCTTGAGTGGGGGAATTACCCCTTAGGCATTGAGTCTTATGTGGAAATTATGTGATTGGTAGGCGTGTACGCGAGGTGACGAGTACGTACTCGGGCTTATATGTGCAAATTGTATTGGTTTAAAGTTTTAGGCATTTTTATGTATTAAATTGGATAATTGTTGGCAGTAGTAAATCCTTGAATTATCACGCTTTATTCCTTATTTGTAAAGTTTATATTTTATATAATAATTTGGTGTTATTGTCACTTGGATTTTATGTGAATTCTGTGTGTTTGTTGATTTGATATTTTTCTTGGAATTAAATTCATGATAGAATCCTTATCTGCAAATATTTATTAAATAAGTTTAAATTGAGGAGTTAATATAATTATCAAGAATTTGCATTAATGAAGGTGTTTCCCTATACTGAGTATTTTTCACCTCTGTTGATTATTTTGAGATTTTATATACGTTGTGTGGAGTCTTCGGCTATTTGTTGTGAAATTAATTGATTTGTTATATCTTTGGAATTGGTTGTGTTCATTGGGTAAATTGTGATATGAATTGATTTTGTTATGTTGTCGAGATAATATTCCGTGTAAAGTATTGTGTTGTGTGAGGTATTATTTGACGATATAAGGGTGACATTCCACTGTTGATATTATGCGGGCATAAGGGAGGCATTTCACTGTTGTTATGTGTGTTGGGATATTATCTGGGCGGAGCGATAACGGTGGCTATAGGAGAGAGAAGGGTGGCTATAAGAGCGATAAGAGTGGTTATGGATATTTCCAGGGCGGAGGGATAAGGGAGGCTATTATAGGAGTGATAAGGGTGTCTATAGGAGAGATAAGGGTGGCTATTATCAGGGATGATATGTGATGATGTGGAGTTATTGTGTCGGTGATTTTCATGTAATGTTGTGATTTTCCTTGTGTTTATTTTTATACCTTGTGCAATTTGTCTTGTTGTGGTAAATTGATAACGATCTGATTTACATTGAAATTGGGAGCTTGTGGCTATGACCAGGTGGATTATAAAAAGAAATGTGGGCACGAGGTGCCGTGAGTAAATAATGAGGATATTGGCACGTGAATTGTCCGTGCAGTTAAATATGAAATGTGGGCACGAGGTGTTGTGGTTAAATGATAATGATATTTGGCACGTGAGTTGTCTGTACGGCTGTGACAGATAAATTGGCATGAGGTGCCGTGGACTATGAAATTGGGCTGTGACCCGTACTTTATGATTTTTGAAATAAGGTCTCACAAGGTGATTTTTATTCGAAAGATATTTATTTGAAAGAATTTTATTCGAAAGCTATATATATATATATATTAGGAAATTATATTTGAAAGAGATATATTGCAAGAATTATATTTGAAGAATATTTATTTGAGAAAATTATATTTGAAAGAGATTTATTGAAAGAATTATATTTGAAGAATATTTATTTGAGGAAATTATATTTGAAAGAGATTTATTGGAAGGATTATATGTGAAAGATATTTATTTGAAGGACATGATTTAATTGGGTGTACTTGTATTTATTATTTGTTGAGCAATATTAATGGTGTTCTTGTCGCCATGATGTGCATATCACTGGTTGATTTGTGTTGTCTTATTGCTATTTGTTTCCTATTATATTGTATACTATATTGCATAGGTTATTAGACTAGTGAGTGTCTTGACTGTACATCATCTCTACTCAACTGAGGTTAGTCTTGATACTTACTGGGTACCGACCATGGTGTACTCATACTACACTTTTGCACATTTTTGTGCAGAGGCAGTGTTGGAGATATAAGACTCGGATAGGGTTAAAGTGTGATTGCATGGATTCAAGATAGAGCTACTTAGTTGTCACAGTCCCTTGGAGTCTTTCTATTTTATTGTACTCTCAACTCTTATTCGAACAATATTTTATATTCGATCCTTGAGATCATTGCATGTATTTAGTTAGAGTTCGTGACTCAGTATTACCAGTCTTGGGAAGGTTGTTATATTTGTAATTGTTTCCTCTTTTGGTTTCGACACTTGTATAAAATTATATGTTTCAAAAAAAAAATAGCTTGAGTTGTAATTGTACTTGGCTTACCTAGTCTTAGAGACTAAGTGCCATCACGATGCCTGTGGTGGAATTTTGGGTTGTGACAAGTTGGTATCAGAGCTCTATGTTCATAGATTCTACGAGTCACGAATGCGTTTAGTAGAGTCTTACTGATCGGTACGGAGATGTCTGTACTTATCTTCGAGAGGCTACAGAGCTAGTAGGAAAATTTTCACTTCTTTCATTCCTTATTGTGCGGCATTTATTCAGCTTGAAGCATATATCTTATGTTCTTTTGCATCCACTCGTGTATGAAATTGCGCATTTAGTATCAACTATGCACCAACGGTACGTGATACTACCGAGGGGTTATAAGGGAGCCAGGGTTGCTCAACCATTGTTACCACGTGTCGTCCAGATTGAGGATACAGAAGTATTAAGAGATCATTCAGTTATGAACATGGCGGTGCAACAAGTTCTGATACCTGGTTGATAAGTACGATCTTAAGAAGGTTTAATTAGTTGCCTAATCATCACAATCATGGTAGGGTCACGAGGTGGATGTCGATCTGAAGATAGTTGGTGGTATTAGAGACTATGTGGTTCGTATGAGATTTCTATTTAGCGAAGGGTACATACCAGCAACCAAGACACTAGAGGAATCGAGTTTAACTGTCACGAGGATGACATGCGCCAAATAAATGGCTTGAGGTATCTTATGACCGGTGTCGTACGAGCGATGAAGTTTAGTATTGTGGATCATCAGAATGTGTCCTATGGCTTCGCGTCAAGTGAGGGGAGTCCACTATCAACGATCAGATTGTGGGGTCATGTGTTATATCAATTCTGGCCTGAGATGTATTTATGTGGTATTGAAAGGTTCTCCGAAACTTGTATATGATTAAGTGCTGAGATTTGTATGGGATGATGCTAGGATTTGCAGTAATCCTGTATCCTTAATAATTATACATTTTAGTATCAACGGGGGCATAGAAATAATTTTAGAATACTCGGAGTGCTCCAGTAAGTTCTTTTAATGCTCCACCGACACAGGGTTCCTATAATGGTTATTCTAGTTATCTGGCATAGACTCAGTATGAGCAGCCGAACCTGCAGAGGGTTTGTTATCAGTGTGGTGATACTAGGAACATAATGAGAGACAGTCCCAGACTTGAGAGAGGCAGATTTCATCAGAATACTCAGGCTACAAGCTCTATTCCAGTTACTACGCCACATGCACAGTTAGTTAGGGGTAGAGGACATGCGGGTAGAGGGCGCCCTAGAGGGGGAGGCCCGACCCGTTGATATAACTGATATGGTATGGCTGAGGCTTCTACATCATATGGTTTCATTACAGGTACGATCCTGATTTGTTATAAAGTAATATTTTCTTCAGATTGATTCGGTTCTGAGTATTGAGGCGAGTCCTCCTATTATGCTCCACTTATAAATGAGCTTCATAACTTTGTGACCCACTTATATGTTATCCTTGTTGGGGAGATTTGATAATGTTAGCCCGTGTTTATCATTTTTATTTTGTGCACCATTGAGGGCTATAAGTCCAAAACTAATTTTATTATTCACTAAAGTGGGTTTTGATGTGATTTCGGAATAATTGATTTCAATGTTATGAATTATATGCCCTACCAGGATGAGGGATCATTATGTGTTATGAAAACTGTTTACGGAATATATCGAAAAGAAGAAAGAAAGGAAACTAAAATTTTCAGTTGGCACAATGTGCAAAATACTTGTGATTCGGAGTTGAGGATGAGATCCTCGCATTTTTATATGATGTGAGATATTTAAAGCGGGGTACAAGCTGTGGTGGAAGTTGTATAAGAACGAGGTCCTTGTGGTGAAAATTTTTATGAGTTTAAATTCTCCCTTTGTGAAATTTTAATTTGTACTATAGTATTAATAGGGAGTCATGCCTGATGGGCTTATTTGATAATTCTTGTATATCATTCTGTGCATATTTAGCCATAATTGTGCTGTAATTATTGAATTTTAACCTACGAGGGGAGTGACCGGGTGGCGTTAAATGTGACTCATTAATTCGGGTAAATAATTATGAGGTATTCATGCCTCGCATATTGCTGACAGTGTTACGAGAAGTTGAAATGAGATTTTGCTGAATATGAGATTAATTGACGATGTTGAAATTATTATAACAACTATTATGACCAGAGACGTGGTTATGGACATGTGTGTGATGTGTGCGTAGGCACAAATTTCTACAGCCAGTTGGGACTAATACCGTGTGTTGATGTGAGGAATTTGAAATTTATTGGAGTGTAAGGAAATTGGCTTTAAAGCTTACAAGTGTGAATAAAAGAAATAATCTCCACTGAGATAATGTTGTCGGACCCCTGTTAAATTTACGGTGACGTAGAAGCACCCATGAGTATGTGTGAAATAATGCACTCAGTAATCTAATGTCATCAGAATAGTTCTTGGCACGTTCGAGGACGAACGTATGTTTAAGTGGGGGAGAATGTAATGACCCGACCGGTCGTTTTGAGTAATATAACCCCGTTCTCCAATTTACTGCTCAATTTATGCCTTACAATTGATTTATGACTTATCGGGTTAGTTGGTTCGGGTCCGGAAGGAGTTCGGAGTGAAATGAGACACTTGGTCTCATAATTAAAAACTTAAGTTGGAAAAGTTGACCGGATATTGACTTATGTGTAAACGACCTCGAAATTTAATTTTGATGATTCTAATAGCTCCGTATGGTGATTTTGGACTTATGAGGGTGCTCGAAAAATTATTTGGAGGTCCGTAGTGGAATTAGGCTTGAAATGCCGAAAGTTAAATTTTTGGGAAGTTTGACTGGGGGGTTGACTTTTAGACATCGAGGTCGGAATCCAATTCTGGAAATTGGAATAGCTTTGTTATGTCATTTATGACTTGTGTGCAAAATTTGAAGTCATTCCGGATTGATTTGATGTATTTCGGCACAAGATATAGAATTTGAAAGTTTAAAGTTCACTAGCTTGAATTGAGGTGTGATTTGTGGTTTTAACGTTGTTTGATGTGATTCAAGGCTTCGACTAAGTTCGTATGATGTTTTACGCCTTATTGGTATATTTGGTTGAGGTCCCGAGGGGATCAAGTGAGTTTCGGGGTGGTTTCGGATAATTTCTAGGCCATTTTTAATTGCTGGTTTCTGCCTACAGAGGTGTACATCGCGATCACGAACCTTTGGTCACGTTCGCAAAGAGCAAACAGCAGTTTGGAGCCTTGTGAATCGCGATCGCGGAAGCTCTTTCGCGATCGCGTAGAATAAAGTCTCTGCTGCACTGACCCAATTTTAGAGGCTTATATCTTGCAATATATAAAGAATTTCGAGATGATCAAAAAATGAAAGTTGTAGCCCTCGATGTCTAGTTTTCAGAATAGTAAACCATTTGTCATTTGGATTTGTGTACAAAGATTTATGGTGGAAAAACTATAGGTTGTCTGGGAATAGCTTGGAAATCTCTGTTGCACAGGGCTGACTTTGGAAGATTATATCTAGCAATCTATAAGGAATTGGGAGATGAACAACAAATTAAAGTTATAGCTCTTGGTATCTAATTTTCAGAAATGTAAACTATTTGCAATTTGAAGTTTTGTACAAAAGGTTGTGACTATTATACTAGAGGCTATCTGGAAGAGTAGGGGAGTTTGTTCTTCGCGATCGCGATTGGTTTTCCGCGATCGCGAAGAGCTATTTTGGGGCTGAAAATTTTTCTGCTTCGCGATCGCGAAGCATTTTCTGTGATCGGGAAGAGTAAATACCTGGCAGTAGCTACATTTCGAGGTTTCAGCCATTTTTAACATATTTGGAGCTATGAAGCTCGGATTGAAGCGATATTTGAGTCGATTTTCACCATATGGATTGGGAAAAGTGTTCTATATCCTAAAGTATTTATATTTCATGAATCTATGATTATATTCATCATTTAATTCAGATTTTAATGGAAGAAATCAAGAATTTTGGCAAAATCTTTCAAAAACAAAAATTTAAGATTTGGAGGCCGAGTTGTTATCGGAATTTGATAAAATTGGTGTGGTTGAACTCGTATCGGAATGAGTGTTCGGATTTCATGAAAATTATATCGGGTTCCGAGAGGCGAGCCCCGCGTTGACTTTTTGGAATAAATTTTTACGTCGACGTATTATTATCCGAAATTATTTTCGATAAATTTTAATGAGGTTGTACAATTAATTTGGATAGATTTGAGCTGTCCGGAGGTCAATTCAAGCAAGAAGGCTATTTTGGAATATCGGTCTAACTTCAAAAAGGTAAGTATCTTGTCTAATCTCGATTGGGGGAATTACCCCGTAGGCATTGAGTCTTATGTGAAAATTGTGTAATTGGAAGCCGTGTACGCAAGGTGACCAGTACATACTCGGGCTTATATGTAAAAATTGTATTGTTTTAAAGTTTTAGGCATTTTTATGTATTAAATTGGATAATTGTTGGCAGTAGTAAATCCTTGAATTATCACGCCTCATTACTTATTTGTCAAGTTTGTAATTTATATAATAATTTGGTGTTATTGTTACTTGGATTTTATGTAAATTCCGTGTGTTTTTTGATTTAATATTTTTCTTATATTTAAATTCATGATGGAATCCTTATATGCAAATATTTATTAAATAAGTTTAAATTGAGGAGTCAATATAATTATCAAGAATTTGCTTTAATGAAGGCATTGCCCTATACTGAGTATTTTTCACCTATGTCTATTGTTTTGAGGTTTTATATACGTTGTGTGGAGCCTTCGGCTATTTGTTGTGAAATTAATTGATTTGTTATATCTTTGGAATTGGTTGTGGCCATTGGGCAAATTGTGATATGAATTGATTTTATTATGTTGTCGTGATAATATTCCGTGTAAATTGTTGTGTTGTGTGAGTTATTATTTGAGGATATAAGGGTGACATTCTACTGTTGATATTATGTGGACATAAGGGAGGCATTTCACTGTTGTTATGTGTGTTGGGATATTATCTGGGCGGAGCGATAAAGGTGGCTATAGGAGAGATAAGGGTGGCTATAGGAGCGATAAGGGTGGCTATTGATATTGTCAGGGCGGAGGGATAAGGGAGGCGATTATAGAAGTGATAAGGGTGGCTATAGGAGAGATAATGTGGCTATTGTCAGGGATGGTATGTGATGATGTTGAGTTATTGTGACGTTGATTTTCATATGATGTGATTTTTCTTGTGTTTATTTTTATACCTTGTGTTGTTTGTCTTGTTGTTGGTAAATTGATAACCATATGATTTAAGTTGAAATTGGGAGCTTGTGGCTATTGCCAGGCGGATTATAAAAAGAAATGTGGGCACGAGGTGCCGTGAGTAAATAATGAGGATATTGGCACGTGAATTGTCCGTGCAATTGTGATATGAAATGTGGGCACGAGGTGCTGTGGTTAAATGATAATGATATTTGGCACGTGAGTTGTCAGTGCGGTTGTGATAGAGAAATTGGCATGAGGTGCTGTGGACTATGAAATTAGGCCGAGACCCGTACTTTATGATTTTTGAAATAAGGTGTCAGAAGATGATTTTTATTCGAAAGCTATTTATTTGAAAGAATTTTATTCGAAAGATATATATATATATATATATATATA
>AWOL01S0017573.1:14733-36446 GCA_000715115.1 Nicotiana otophora
TTGAAAGAGATTTATTGAAAAATTATATTTGAAGAATATCTATTTGAGGAAATTATATTTGAAAGAGATTTATTGAAAGAATTATATTTGAAGAATATTAATTGAGGAAATTATATTTGAAAGAGATTTATTGGAAGGATTATATGTGCAAGATATTTCTTTGAAGAATTTGATTTAATTGGGTGTACTTGTAGTTATTATTTGTTGAGCAATAGTAATGGTGTTCTTGTTGCCCTAATGTGCATATCATTGGTTGATTTGTGTTGCCTTATTGTTATTTGGTTCCTATTATTTTGTATACTATATTGTACAGGTTATTAGACTAGTGAGTGTCTTGACTGTACCTCGTCTCTACTCCACTGAGGTTAGTCTTGATACTTACTGGGTACCGACCGTGGTGTACTCATACTACACTTCTGCACATTTTTGGGCAGAGCCAGGTGTTGGAGATATCAGACTCGGACAGGATTAAAGTGTGATCACAAGGATTCAAGGTAGAGCTGCTTGGTTGTCGCAGTCCCTTGGAGTCTTTTCCTTTTATTGTACGGTCAACTCTTATTCGAACAGTAATGTATATTCGATCCTTGAGATCATTGCATATATTCAGTTAGAGTTCGTGACTCAGTATTACCAGTCTTGGGAAGGTTGTTATATTTGTAATTGTTTCCGCTTTTGGTTTTGACACTTGTATAAAATTATATGTTTCAAAAAAAAAAATTAGCTTGAGTTGTAATTGTACTTGGCTAACCTAGTCTTAGAGACTAAGTGTCATTATGACGCCTGTGGTGGGATTTTGGGTCGTGACATATGCCATGTTCAAACTCAAATAAAGTTGTATTAGGTTAAACCTGTGTTAAGTAACAGGTCATAACTTAGCTTTTCCAATTTAATACAAGTTCTCGAATAATTTCCTATTGCTGAGCCAAAAGATTTCTCCCTATTTCTGTATCCATTTATATGATTATTTCATTCTTTACATTTAAGCTTTTAGTTAGAAAATTGAGCACTCTATGGAAGTTGGGTAGTGGATTGAGAATATAATTTACTCATTATACTAAAATCTTTCATTCCTTTAAGTTTTAGTTCAAAATGGCAGTGTAATTGTAATCATCAATCCTCGTGACATGTTTTAATTATGTAATTGACGCATCTCCTGGGACAAGCTAGATGCATAAAGTAGTATAATTTTAACACCATTGAGAAATTAATCATGCTAATGGAATATTTATAAGTTTTCTTTTTCTTTTTTCCTTAGTGACAAATAGCTAAGGCTAGCTAGCTCGAATAAGGTTCTAAATTGAACGCTATTTGACCATCTCACTTGCACTAATGAATTAAGAGGAATGCGTTGGAGAAGGACTAATGATATTTTGTAAACAGAGGAGTGGAATATTAAATATAATACTATTGGATTGACAAAGCACTTTTAATATCATCTTAATTCTTACGAATCCTCAAATATCCTCAGACTCCTATTTTATATTTTTTTAAAAGAATAAAAATATTGCTGTCGTTCATTCCATGTCCATGTCTGAACATGACTTTGCCTACATAGTTATGTTACAATAATTTTAAAATTATTCTGCATTGAAACTGCTTTTCAAACGAAGAACCACTTGGCAGTTGCCACTAACTTGTGAGACTGTCAATAATCAATTAACGGACTGTATTATTTGGGGCATTGTATTGAATTTATAGGTATACATATAGTTTTTTAACCTTTTTAAGCAAATGCAATCTGTCTGAAGCACCAGAGTGAATTTTATCATGTTCGTGCTGTATATATGATGTGATAAGATAGAGATATGTCAGATATCACTACAAGAAATAAAGTTTTCGGTGACGACACTACGTGGTGATATTTTTAAGTAGTGACCAACAATGGTGCTATATTATTTTTATTATTAGATTTTGTAGCGATTAATCTTGCCACAAAAAGTAAGTAAATGCATCACGAAATAAAGTGTAGATAAGTCGCCATAGAGCGTCATTAATAAAAAATTTATTTCATATAGCGCTCTAATAGTATCGAACATAGAGTGAGTTGTTGAAGCCAAGTAGATTATTCTTTAAAGTATTATTTTTCCCATAGAAAATAACATTGGTTAATAGAGACCATTTTTATTTTTATTTTGCATAGAAGTTTTTCAACCAGGGATCGGAGCAGTGTGAATTTGCATCCGCTCATGTTGTGTTGTTTGATGTTTGCCAAAGTACTATATTTTTAGTGCATTACTCGCCTTACATGTTGTTAGTTTAGTGGTTAATTGTGCGACGTTTGAGATAAATTATGTTGTTTTATGTGTAGGAGCATCGGAAGAAAACGATGAGTGAAGGTTGCACAAAAAGAGGACGAAAATGCAATAAAAGAGCACAAAAATACGAAGTACTCAAACTGTACTACAGTCCAAGCAAAGCCAGCTCGACCGCGCTACAGGCAAGGCATAGCAAGCTCTGCAACTAGGCTGACCGCGCTATAAGCCTGGCCTCGCGAGGTCTATAGCCCGGTGATCAAAAGTGCATGAATTAAAAGACTCTGACCCGGATTTGGACTAGAAGACTTCAACCCTAGCCTATAAATACTCCCTAAACATGTCTAAGAGGGAGGACATTTTTTGAGAGGGGATTCGGCCTTAGAAGGCAAGAACACACTAGGAGCAAGACGGAGAATTCTTCTACGAGTTTTTCACTTCCTTATTCCTATTTTCATTATTGGTTATGAATTCTAGTATTGTAGTTTTGGATACTATTATGAATAGCTAATTTGTTATCTAGGGTTTCGATGGAACCTTTTTTAGGATGAAGACTTATTACGTTTTTATATAATTGTCACAACCCAAATTCACCTATAGGCCGTGATGGCGCTCAACATCACAACTAGGCCAGCAAACTAGTGGATTAAACATATATTTATTCTTTTAGAATTTTTTCAAGTAATTAAACTCTTTTTACTTGCACAATTTAAGAAAATATGAAAGTTTCTGATTAAATAAAAACCAAGAAAAATAAGTATATGAGCATCTAGTAGATTATACAATTTTTTTTTAAATATTGTCTGAAATAAAATAGACAGAATACAAATACAAGGAGAGACGCTAGTTGCTGCAGAACGACTCAAAAAGGCAGCTTACCACTAGCCTCGGGGTAACGTGGATGCGCACCAGTAGGACCACCTAAAGCTCCTATCTCAGGTCCTGCACAAAAGTGCAACAAGCGTAGTATGAGTATGTAAACAACATATACCTAGTAAGTATCAAGTTTAATCTCGAAGAAGTAGTGACAAGAGGTCGACTTTGACACTCACTATGGGTCAATAATATTAAAATAGAAATATTTAAATAGACATGATTTATGTGAATAACAATAAATTTTCTTAACAAGCGGAAATAAATAATTCTTTCAAATTTAATAATTTCCAGTAATCAATTATTTCCACAAGCTGCAATAAAATATCAAGGTATCGTGTAATTATTATTATTAAGCACAATTTATGCCGACGCCGTTTGGCCCGTCCAGAGTGTCATGTACACTGTCGAGGGACGTGCGGCACGATCCATAAATGTATCTATACTGCCGAGGCATTCGGCCCGCTCCACAAGAAAGGAGGATATTTTTTTATGAACCTTCGGAATGAGAAGTTATTATAAGGCTAGCACATAAGGATGTACAATATTTAGTAACAGTCAAGTAATTTGCACAAAATTCAAGTATATGACATTTCGGTCTTTTACTATTTCCTCTAATAATTTTCACTATAATTCCAGTACTTTAATTAAATAAAGGATGCAATTATCACAAGTAATTCATGATTTGAGTCCTAAACTACCCGGACATAGTATAATTAGTAGCTACGCACGGACTCTCGTCACCTCGTACGTACGTAGCCCCCACAATTAGCAATAATTATTAATTTAAATCATCTATGGGGTAAATTCCCTCTTACAAGGTTAGACAAGAGACTTACTTTGTCTCAAAGTCCACTTTTCGATCACAACGTCGCGTTTAAGCTTCAATTCGATGCCGAAAAGTCCGAAACTATTCAAATGTTATATAAATAAGTAATACATGCTCAATAATTCGCAATTAGACTATTAAATTAATTATCCGACCCAAAATGGTAAAATTTCTAAAATTCACCCTGGGATCACGTGCCCGGATTCCGGAAATATTTGAAGGAAATCGTTGCCCATAATCTAAAGAACTCAAATATACAATTTCCATCTAATTTCACAACCATTTTCGTGGTTAAAACTTTATTTGTATCCAAACCTAGGTTTTTCATCTAAACCCTTGATTTTCACAATTTACATATTATAATCTATTCATAATCTATGTATTTAACTCACAATAGGTAGAATTAACTTACCTCCAAGTTGCTAGGTGAATACTCCTCTCAAAAGCTCCAAAATCGCCCAAGAATGGAGGAAATATGGGCTAAAATGGCAGAGCGTCGTTCTTTTAAACTGTTCTGCCCGGCAGCATTTTCACACTTGCGGAGGTACTGCCGCACCTGCGGTCCCTCACCTGTAGTCCCGCACCTGCGGAACAATCCTCACAGGTGCGAGTTTCCCCCAGCTGGCCAAGCTCCGCATCTGCGGCCTAAGGACTGCTTTTGCACGTCCGTTTCTGCGACACTTCTTCCACACCTGCAGCCCATGCCGCTTCTGCGCCCTCTTCCTCCACACCTGCGTGCTCGCAGGTGCTCCAAAAATTCCGCTTCTCCAATTCCTAGGCATCCATGGCTGGTCCGCTTCTGCGGCTCATGGCTCGCTTCTGCGAGCTCGCACTTGCGGCTGGCCAAGCGCATGTGCGATTGCAGCAGAAGCTGGAAGCTTCAGCTGCTGCTCCAAATTTCAAAATTGATCCGAGCCTCATCCGGTTAACACCCGAGGCCCCCGGGGCCCCGCCCAAACATAACAACAAGTTTGAAATCATAAAACGGACATCAAAACTAAGAATCATACCTCAAACCAAATTGATTTAACTTAAAAATTTTAAATTCTTCAAACATACTCTGAACGCGCCGAAACATACTTAAACTACTCGGAATGACTCCAAATTTTGCGTACAAGTCTTAAATCACGATACAGAACTATTCCCAGGTCGGAATTCCAAACGGATCTCGATTACTCCAAAAACTACTCCAAACCAAATTTAAAGAACCTTAAAACCTGTAAATAGCTAGTTTTCACTATTAAGTGCCGAAACGCTCCCGGGTTGTCCAAAACCCGATACGAACATACGCCCAAGTCGAAAATCATCATACGGACCTATTGGAACCATCAAAGCTCGGTTTCGGGGTCGTTTTCTAAAAATATTGACCGAAGTCAAACTTGGCCTTTTGAAGCCAAACTAAGGAACCAAGTGTTCCGATTTTAACCCGAACACTTCCAAATCCCGAACTAACCATCCCCGCAAGTCATAAAACAGTAAAAGTATATACGGGGAGTCTTATTTAGGGGAACTAGGTTTTAGAAGGCAAAATGACCGGTTGGGTCATTACATTCTCCACCTCTTAAACAAACGTCCATCCTCGAACAGATTTAGAATTATACTTGGAGTGCTGAATAAATGTGGATATTTGCTCTGCATGTCTTCCTCGGCCTCTCAAGTCACTTCCCCAACTGGTTGACCCCTCCACTGGACTTTTATTGCAGAAATCTTCTTGGACCTCAACTAGCGAACTTGTCTATCAATAATGGCAATTGGTTTCTCTTATCTAGCTGAATTGTGCTGAAGTCTAGCACATGTGACAGATCGATATGATATTTCTGGAGCATAGATACAGGGAAACCGAATGAACTCCCGATAGACTGGGCAGCAAAGCAAGCTCGTAAGCAACCTCCCCAACTCGTCTCAACACCTCAAATGGGCCTATAAACCTTGGGCTCAACTTGCCATTCATCCCGAATCTCATGATTCCCTTCATCAGTAAAACCTTCAAGAGAACTTTTTCATCCTCCATAAATGATAAATCACGCACTTTCTAATCCGCGTAACTCTTCTGTCTGGACTGTGCTGTACGAAGTCGCTCCTGAATCAACTTTACCTTTTCCAAGGCATCCTTTACCAAATCAGTACCATATAACCTAGCCTCATCGGGCTCAAACCATCCGATGGGCAAACAATATCGCCGACCATATAAAGCCTCAAATGGAACTATCTCGATGCTGGATTGGTAATTATTGTTATAAGCAAACTCGGCCAAAGGCAAGAAATGATCCCACTGACCTCCAAAGTCAATCACACATGCCCTGAGCATATCCTCCAAGATTTGAACTATCCGCTCCGACTGCCCGTCGGTCTGCGGATGAAAGGCTGTTTTGAGCTCTACACGGGTCCCCAATTCACTCTGCACTGCTCTCCAAAAATGTGAAGTAAGCTGAGGGCCTCTATCTGATATGATAGAAATTGGCACACCGTGCAACCGAACTATCTCCTGAATATAAATCTGGGCCAACCTCTCTGAAGTATACGTAGTCACAACCGGAATAAAGTGTGCCGACTTGGTCAACCTGTCGATAATGACCCAAACTATATCAAACTCCCGCAAGGTTCGCGGCAACCCAACTATAAAGTCCATAGTAATGCGTTCCCATTTCCACTCCGGCATAGTCATCTACTGAAGTAGGCCACCTGACATCTGGTGCTCATACTTAACTTGCTGGAATATTAGGCAACGAGCTACATACTCAAATTCTTCATCCTCCGACACCAATAATGATGCATCAGGTCACGATACATTTTTGTGGCACCCAGATGAATAGAATACCTTGAACTCTGTGCCTCCTCTAGGATCTTTTCCCTCAGTCCATCTATAGTAGGAACACATAGATGACCCTGGAGTCGCAGAACACCATCTTCGCTGATAGTAACCTCCTTGGAACCACCTCGTAGTACCGTTTCTCGAAGAACCAATAAGTGTGAGTCGAGCCTTGATCTGCTCAAATAGTGAAGACTGGGCAACAACACATACAAGAACTCAACTGGGCTCTGAAATATCCAGCCTCACAAGTCTGTTAGCCAAGGACTGAATATCCAAAGCTAATGGCCTTTCCTCTGCTGAGATAAAAGCCAAACTACCCATACTCTCCGTCTTTCTACTTAAGGCGTCTGCAACTACATTTGCTTTGCCTGAATGATACAGGATAGTAATATCATAATCTTTTAGTAACTCAAGCCATCTGCGCTGCTTCAAATTTAGGTCCTTCTGCTTAAATAAATGCTGCAAACTGCGATGATCAGTGTAAACCTCACAAGACACCCCATAAAGATAATGCCTCCAAATCTTAAGAGCGTGAACAATCGCAGCTAACTCCAAATCATGTACCGGGTAATTCTTTTCGTAGGGTTTCAGCTGACGTGAGGCATATGCAATAACTCGCCCCTCCTGCATCAATACACAACCCAAGCCAACGCGTGAAGCATCGCAATACACTGTATACATCCCTGAATCGGAAGGCTACACTAACACTGGTGTTGTAGTCAATGCTGTTTTGAGCTTCTGAAAGCTCGTCTCACAATCATCGGACCATCGGAACAGAGCACCCTTCTTGGTTAACTTGGTCAAAGGTGATGCAAAAGATGAAAAACCTTCCATCAACCAATGATAATAACATGCTAAACCTAGAAAACTCCCGATCTCAGTCGCCGAAGTGGGATGATGCCAATTTTGAACTGCCTCGATCTTTTTGGGATCAACTTTAATACCCTTGCCCGATATAATATGCCCCCAAAATGCTATAGAGTTTAGCCAAAACTCACATTTGGAGAACTTAGCATATAGATTTTGTTCCCGCAAGGTCTGAAGCACCACTCTTATATGATGTTCGTGCTCTTCCTTACTGCGTGAGTAGATCAAAATGTCATCAATGAAGACAATGATAAACGAGTCAATATATGGCCTACACACCCTGTTCATCAAATCCATAAACGCCGTCGAGACGTTAGTCAAACCGAAGGAATTCACCAGAAACTCATAATGACCATATCTAGACCGGAAAGTAGTCTTCAGAACATCCGAATCCCGAATCTTCAACTGATGGTACCCTGACCTTAAGTCAATCTTAGAAAACACCCTATCACCCTGCAACTGGTCAAACAGATCATTAATATGCGGCAACAGGTACTTGTTCTTAATGGTAACTTTGTTTAATTGGCGATAATCGATACACATCTGCATAGTTCCATCCTTCTTTTCACAAATAATACTGGTGCACCCCAAGGCGATACACTCGGTTTGACGAACCCGGACTACAGGCACTGAATCAACCATCGGAGTCTCTGCAGTAGTGTCCTAAACATAGGCTAGATAAGCCAAATAACCCTTTTTGACCATGTGTCGAGCCTTTAGAAAGGAAATAACCTGATTAGATATGCTGACAGACGAACCTTCCATTCCAACCTAGGCAATACTGTAATCGCCAATGTTACAGTCTTGGCATCTCAATCTAGGATGGCATGATATGGAGATAGCCAGTCTATGCCCAGGATGATCTCGAAATCGGTCATCTCAAGCAGCAGAGGATCTGCTCTAGTTTCATAATCACAGAATATAACAATGAAGGACCGGTAGATCCGATCCACAACAACAGAATCACCTACAGGAGTGGACACATAAACAGGAGTACCCAAGGAATCATGATAAACACCCAGGAAATGAGCAAATAGAGATGATACATAGGAATGTGTAGACCATGGATCAAATAATACGGACGCATCTTTGCCGAAGATAGAAATAATACCTGTGATCACGACATCTGAGGCCTCTGCATCTGGTCTGGCCGTAAAAGCATAGAACCGAGCTGGAGCGCCACCTGGTTGGCCTCCACCTGGCTAGCCTCCACCTTTAGAACTTCGAACTTCAACATTCGATGCCGAAACCTATCAAATCACGTTCGTTTGAGCTTATATTTTGCACACAAGTCATATTTGACATTATGGACATACTCCAACTTCTGGAATCGGAATCCGACCCCGATATTAAAAAGTCCACCTCCGGTCAAACTTGTCGAAAACCTTCAAATTTCTAACTTTCGCCAAAAGACCATAAATGACATACAGACCTCCATATTCACTTCCGAACACGCTCCCAATACCAGAATTATCATACGGAGCTATTCCCAGACTCGGAATCCCAAACGAACATCGATAACATTGAAATGCAGTTCAACCCAAATTGATGAAATTCTTCCAAAAGGCTAACTTCCACAATAGGCGTCGAAACGCTCCCGGGTCATCCAAAACCCGATTCAGACATACGTCCAAGTCCATAATCATCATGCAAACCTGTTGGAACCTTCAATTCCCGATTCCAAGGTCGTCTACTTAAAATTCACACTTTAGTCAATTCTTCTAACTTAAAGCTTCCAAAGTGAGAATTTTCTTTCTAAACCAACTCCGGATTTCCCGAAATTCAATTCCGACCCACGTACAAGGCCTCAAACCATTGAACGATGTGCTAAAGCTCAAAACGAATGGTCGGGTCGCTATATTCTCTCCCACTTAAACATACGTTCGTCCTCGAACATGCTAAGAACTGTTCTGGAGTTGTCTGACATAACCGTTTGACACCTCGTGCACCAACCCGTGCTACCACAACCCAGTTGAGCACATTCGCTCGAGCAAACCTAAAAATTCTCCCTTTTATCTAGTGAAATAAGCCTTTGGGCCAAATTCCAACATTTGAAATTCTCGACTATATCTATTTCCGACATACGAACACCGTATCCATCACTACACGATGTACCAATACACGATTGTATTCTCTTACTGAATTCACACTTTGCACGACATTATTAACATGACGATAATAACATCCTCTGATGACAATAGCCGAAATCCCATGAATCTGATGCTCACATCACACCTCATGACACATATAAGCCTTGTTCCAACTCTGGAAATGCTGTCACAACAGAAGAGATATGTAGAAATTCATACCAACTACCGAGTCACAATTTATGGAGTCCCTCCTCCTGACAAGAACCATTACCTCATTCTGGACTGATTAACAATATTTACTCTTTAATATGCTTCATATAAATCTGATCGCACTGATCCCAGGTCCAATAATCTTGTCTCACCCAGTACAAGCTGCTCAGGCAATAAGCCACCTCAGACCCTGCCAAAAGTCTCATATGATGCTACAATGTGCAAACAAGCTACCAACTCGAATGTGATACATAAGGAAACGAACTCTGGAAAGACCTACTCAACCCACGTGACTAATTTAAACAATCAAAAAGATGTTATGAACGTTCCTCAAGAAACGAAAAGCAAAACACACAATAATAGCTATGGGAAACTGTACTCAATATCATACTGTTGCGGCTTGCACCCCGATCCAACCATGATACCTAAGGTGGAGTGCTACCCGATCCACACATAATAATCTAAAGAAAACACACATAGAGCTGTAACGCTTCTACTCATGAAATGCCCAAATATCAACCATAAGCATGCCAAGTGCATAATACAAATCCTGGGGAGACGGGTAGCGTCATACGCTATAAAACTCAAGCACAACCAAGGTGCAATATATGATCTGCATCTCGAGAGCCATCATGCTCACATAATACCACCTCTACGCGGGGCCTCAACACTTTGTACAAATAATCAAGCCGTCTTACAAACCACATGGCATAATAGAGTATTATATGAAATAGCCAGCGATGAAATTAACACCCAAGGCCCGAAGAACCCTCCGAAAACAATGCTATGCTGAAATGAACACATCCGGCCTGGTATAGAGACCACATTCACATATAGATCCATGCACAGACCTCAAGCCGATTCTGATCGTACCTCACTGGGCTAATAACCTTTCAAGGCTCCACAATAACCCTTTTTCCCATGACACACAAGAACAACCGTCAAATCCGGAACAAACTTTCACAGTCCATAATCAAATGAACCGAGTGCCCTTCAGGCATAAATTCTCAAACTAACGATATTACCATAATCTCCATACTTGGTTTCAATCTTCAATCAAGCGGGTGACTATATGTCACACTTATATAATCTTCCCGTGGGACACGCACCCATGACTTTCCGCACCAGATAACAAGTCTACACATCCATACCACCGGCCATACTAATGTTGTAAAGCAAGTCAAGAATCCGCAATCAGTGCACAAAGCCTCCTACACAGAACATCGATCTCAGGTGACGCTAAAGACAATACCAGCTTACTCTAACCATCTGAATTCCTTTTCCTGCTCATCCGAGCTTGTGGCATTCTTGTCAACACCGAACCGTAAACTTGATCCTCAGCTTCCAATTCCCATGCTACTCACTGCACCTAATCATGCCAATGTGCAAGAGTATAAGAATTTCATCATAACTCCTAAACCACTAATAAAATACACACTTTATCATATAGGAACCTTTCACTTGACTTATTTTAGGAGAACCATTGCAACATGTGACTGAATTTCCATAACCACAGAAAATACAAACCTCGAGTGGTGGTCTAAACCACCTTAATTCTTCTGGGATCCATCTGTATATAACAGGCCATAATACTCGAATGTCTCCAAATAAAATCAATTACGGCGGCCGTTAAACCTTGCATGTACTGCCACCAATCACATGTATAACTCAACACGCTGAAGGAACTGATCATTGCCACCATCATGCCAATTCAACCATATCTAACCGAACCCGACTTCCTCTAATTTGCTCTGGACTTACCTTAGGAATAATAATAGCCCCATTCAAAATATCATGAACCCAAATCCGCACTCCCCCTAAGTGATTTTATTTCACTAGACCACGTTCATCTCAAAACCCACAAACCATCTCATACCCTCCTTGTGCACACATTCGCATCTTCAACTGGTACACCCATTCTGATATTTCCTTTACAATTTCGAAGTTATTTTCTCCCATTATTCCATTGCTACACCGCTTACCGAAGATAACATAGAACACTTCAAGTCCCTTTCATAATCCACTGCTAAAGCTCGATACTTAACCACACTACGAACTCCAAATCCTTAGGCACTACACTTTTAACTTTTGAATCCACTAGGACCATTGTTGAGAGTCACCCACTCTGGCTTGGTCCCGAATATAACCAACTCCAACGATCTGCTAGCACGTATATACCCTCTCAAGAAGTAATCGACTGAATCACTTTCCTTGTAAATCACCTCTACGCGAAGCATAAATCCCCAACCTTCCCAAATCCTGAACGTGAATGGATAAGGCCAATTATAGCACACATTCCTCAAATCCTTGGCTCAAATCACCACTGATGTTCTCTTTTCTTAGTCATAGCAACCCATGAATATGCCAATAACAAGAAACCTCACAAGTACACAACCATGCAATCCAATCGTAGGCGGTGGGGCTCTCCCACTTAAGCTTGAAGCTATAATTTTGTAACTCTGGAACCTACCAAGATTCCGTCTTCTTCATTGACATAACCCTGCACAATCGACCTGCCAAATTCCTCGAAATCTTCCTGTTAACCATTTTATGGACGCTCTGAATCACTGGCCATATTTACATATCTGACCTCTTTATCGGATAGCTAGTAATATTCTTCGTAGAAGCTTCATCAACACCACACAACCACTAACTTGCTCACAGGAGATATCCCACCTGTGGAAATTCCATGCCGACCTCTTTCAACGACGTTGCACCGATTACAATTACTATGAAATCAATAAACCACCCTGAGCCCGTGCTCACTCACCACCTGTACAAGTCCGTTCACTCTTCATGGGCATCAACTAAAGGTGCGACAATACATTCCAATCTAAAGTCATGTTGTATCCTTCTTCATATCAAGCAACTCCCTCCTGTCACACCCAATCTTCCTCAATATAGCAGACAATATTCCAAATTAAGCCCGTAGACCTAGTCATTGTCCACCATGAATCCGAAATCACTCTAAACTTTCCTCAAGGCATGTAACTATCCTACCACAAAACCCATATGATACTCTGCCACTCTCCCACTTTGGTCAATCCCTCTCTTTTAAGCGACTACTCAACTTCTGTTTCCTTACACTTGGCCTCCTAGAAGTTTAACCACCACAAGACACCTCTCACATGTCCTTCCTCATCCTTCGTTGCCCAGTTGTTTCCTTAAATCAAAATTCATATCTGTAGCACCCGAACCAACAGATCGCCGCCAACTCTAAACCTCCCCGAAGATCATCTTCCTTGAGCCCTCAATATTCGGATAACCGATTCGATTTTGAACCACACCACACTGCGACATCGGATAGTCGCTTCGCCGATACCATTAACAATACTCTGCCCCAAAAGGCGATTTGAAGAAGGCCATAACACGGCGAACTTAACGTATTCAATCAAGGACGACGATACCACATCTCGGATGAAGATTCCACCACACTTTAAAATACCAAGTCTTGTTACTTCTTCAATCCAACCTGAACATTCTTAGTCCGATTGCCTTTCCCTCCGCTGGAAATAAAACATTGAACCTCTGAATCACGGATTGAGAAAAACCTCCTTTCAATTCATTCACCGCCCCTACACGTAGACAAGTATCCTACCATTACTTTAATACTGTGCGATAACAACTCATGAACATCATAGCAATTGGTGCATAGCCCCAAAAACATCAAAAATATAGCTACTGAGCTGAGATGACAGAATATCCTTCCACAAGGCGACGACATTAGCCCAATCGAATACGCATGAAGAAATATCATGCTCTATATCAGTAGTGCCATTAAAATTCCTCGATTCCAAAATTTTATAACAAGCACTTCATGTCGCATAAGATCGAATAGGAAGGAAATGAAGGCATAAGACTCAAAGGAATCAAATCGCACGATGAGGAATCAAGAAGGGAAGTGCTCTTAACAGTCTTGTACCCTCTCGAATATAAGTATAGATGTCTCTGTACCGATCCGCAAGACTCTACTAGATTCACTCATAACTCGTGAGACCTAAGTGAACCTAGTGCTCTGATACCATGTTGTCATGACCCAAAATCCATTAAAGGTCGTGATGGCGCTGGACCCCATTGTCAAGCAAGCCAAAAATAAATACTTAATTTGGTTCTCATTATAATATTTTTGAAATCATATTTTCTTCCATTATGTAGTAGAAGATAAACATTTCAGAGTAAATAATAATGTTTTTAACAATCTCAATCCTGAATAACCCATAATCACCCCAAAACCCGGTGTCACAAGTGCATGATCATTAACTAGGAAAATAAAATAAAATATAGCAAGTGTCCGGAATACAAATTTAGACAGGAAAGAAAAATGTAAATATTCTAAAGGAGACTCTGTTGGCTACAGATTCATAACGTGGAATGCACCTCACCTAATTCACCGCAATAACCGTGCCTCTGCACCTACAAGGCCACTAGGCATATAAGCACCTGCATATAATGTGCAGCAAGTGTAGTATGAGTACGTAAATCAACGTGTACCCAGTAAGTATCCCGCCTAACCTCGAAGAAGTAGTGACGAGGGGTCGATTCTGATACTTACTATGGGCTATAAATAAAACGTCAATGATATAAATAAGTATGGATTACGTAGAACGGCTGTAAGCTCAATGTCGTGAAATAAGTAAACAATTCTTTTGTCCATAAAAAATTTCCGAATTTATTTCCCATTATTTAACAATTTATCTCAGGCCGAGGAGGCAATATCATTTATTGTAAATTCCGAAGCAATCAAGTTCAATCATACGCAAATCATGTCGAGGTCATACGACCCGATCCACCATAATATTAAACTGTGCACTGCCAGAGGGTCGAACGGCGCGAATCATAAATGCATCTATTTAATCTGTCGAGGCGTTCGGCCCGCTCCACAAAAGATAAACACATTCAACAGTCAATCAAGGATTCTTAAAGGATCAATTATCCAAGGAAATGTCAATTCTCATTTAACGGTCAAGAAAAACAAAGTTTAACCTTTTAAAATTTCATTTACCAAGTTCAATATGATTTAAGTAATTTAAATTAACCATAAGGTTGCAAATATCGCAAGTATAGCATGATTTGTGTCTTATCCTACCCGGACATAAGCATAATAGTAGCTATGCACGGACTCTTGTCACCTCGTGCGTACGTAGCTCCCACAAATAGAAGTACATATTAGATTAATTCACCTATGGGGTAAATTCCCCCTTACAATGTTAGAAAGGAGACTTACCTTGCTCCGAAGTTCCTTCACCGGCTCCCAAGCCTTTTCAATAACTCGAACCGATACTCAACGCTCCAAAACTTGTCAATAAATGTGCAAATCCATGAATATATACTCTAATACTCCTTATAATCCAGTTTATAACAAATTCCAATTCCGTTAAAAGTCGATAAAAAATAACCCTCGGGCCCACGTGCCCGGATTCCAAAAATTTTCAAAGATAATCATTACCCATAGCACTACGAACTCCAATATATATAATTTATTCTCAATTTCATGCCCAATTCGTGATCAAAATTCAAGAATACCAATTTCTAGGGTTTTCTTCAAAATCCCAAATTTCTGAAAATTTTCATGCTTGAATCCATGTAAAAACCATGTATTTAACTCACAATGTCAAGAAATCACTTACCCTATTATAGTTGATGAAGATGGCACTCCAAAAGTGCTCTAAAATCGGCTCCCATGGACGAAATGAAATGAAAATGAGCCAAAATCCCATTTTATAAAACCTTACTGCCCAGCGATCCTCGCACTTGCGGTGCCATAGCCGCTTCTGCGGCTCCGCAAGTGCGGCCACTCTACCGCTTTTGTGGTCCTCCTCCAGACCCCTCAGCTCCGCATCTGCAGCCCCCATCCGCTTCTGCCGCTCCACGTGCGCAAGTGCGGTCCCACTTCTGCAGAACTCGGCCGCATCTGCAGTCCCATCCATCTCCAGCCTAAGCCGCTCCTGCGACCCTCATGGCTGCTTCTGTAGCTCCTCACCTGCGGCCCTCACCTCGCAGGTGCAGTTACACCAGAAGACAACATCCTCAGCACCTCCAGAAGGCCAAATTTAATCCGTTAACCATCTGGAATCCACCTGAGGCCCCTGGGACCCCGTCCAATTATACAAACCAGTTCTCAAACACATTACAAACTTACTCGAGCCTTTAAATCACATCCAACAGCATCGAAATCATGAATCACAACCCAATTCAAGCTTAATGAACTTTAGAACTTCGAAGTTCAACATTCGATGCTGAAACCTATCAAATCACGTCCGATTGACCTCAAAATTTGTACACAAGTCATATTTAATATTAAGGACTTACTCCAACTTCCGGAATCGGAATCCGACCCCAATATCAAAAAGTCCACCTCCGGTAAATCTTCTCGAAAACCTTCAAATTTCTAACTTTTGCCAAAAGACCCCAAAATGACCTACGGACCTCCAAATCCACTTCTGGACGAGCTCCCAATACCAGAATCACCATACGAACCTATTCCCAGACTCGGAATCCCAAAAGGACATCGATAACATTGAAATTCACATCAACCCAAATTAATGTAATTCTTCCAAAAGGCTAACTTCCACAATAGGCGTTGAAACGCTCCCGGGCCATCCAAAACCTGATCCGAAAATACGCCCAAGTCTATAATCATCATGCGAACCTGTTGCAACCTTCCAATCCCGATTCCAAGGTCGTCTACTTAAAAATCACACTTTAGTCAATTTTTCCAACTTAAAGCTTCCGCAATGAGAAGTTTCTTTCTAAACCAACTCCGGATTTCCCAAAATTCAATTCCAACCACACGTACAAGTCATAATACCTGAAGTGAAGCTTCTCAGGGCCTCAAACCGCTAAACGACGCGCTAAAGCTCAAAATGATCGATCGGGTCGTTACACTCGGGACCTTAACCAAATATGCCAACATGTCCCAAAATATAATACGAACTTAGTCGATGGTTTAAACAACGGCAAACAACGCCGAAATTATGAATCGCGCATCGAATCGAATTATGAATTTTTAAATCTTTCAACTTCTATATTTTGCGCTGAAATGTATCAAATCAATCCGGAATGACTTCAAATTTTGTACACAAGTCATAAATGACGTAATGGAGCTGTTCCAATTTCCGGAATCAAAATCCAACCTCGTTATAAAAAATTCAAACTTCAGTCTAACTTTTCAAAAATCTTCTATTTTCCAACTTTCGCTAAAATGCGTAGAATTGTCCTGCGGACTTCCAAATCCAAATCCGGACATACTCCTAAGTCCGAAATCACGATATGAAGCTATTTACATCATTAAAATTGCATTCCGAGGTCATTTGCTCAAAAGTCAACTCTCTAGTCAACTCTTTCCATTTAAGCTTCAAAAATAAGAATTTCTATTTCAATTTAATTCCGAACCTTCCAAAAAACATCAACTTCGACCGCACACGTGAGTCATAATACATATTAAGAAGTTGTTTGAGATCTTAAGTCATTGAACTAGGCGTTAATTCTTAAAATAATAAGTCGGGTTGTTACAAGCCAGTTTTCAATATTAAGTGCTGAAATGCTCCCGGGTTGTCCAAAACACGATACGAACATACGCCCAAGTCCAAAATCATCATACAAACCTATTGGAACCGTCAAATCCCAATTCCGGGGTCGTTTTCTAAAAATGTTGACTGAAGTCAAACTTGGCCTTTTAAAGCCAAACTAAGGAACCAAGTGTTCCGATTTCAACCCAAACATTTCCAAATTTCGAAATAACCATCCCCGCAAGTCATAAAGTAATAAAAGTATATACGGGGAGTCTTATTTAGGGGAACAGGGTTCTAGAAGGCAAAATGACCGGTTGGGTCGCTATAATAATTGAGCCGTTAGATTTTTCTACTTGTTTAACTACGTGTTTATTGTTGTTGATTAAATAATCATCAATTGTCTGTGCCTATTTAGTATGTATTTCTTGGAAAATGGTACATATTTAGGTAGCTGCTGAATAACATCACTCCTAACATATGTGAGAAATCAATACGGAGGGATTAAAGGTAGACTAGGAATAACAAAACCTTGGTGTGATTTTAGTGAGCGGTGAATTAGTGCCAGCTAGCGTAGTTTGGAAGCATATGTCTAGTAAATTGTGGCATTTACTTGGAAGAAAATTACAACACCCAAAGTACTCACGATAGGTGGAGAATACTTTTGCGAAATTATAAACGGCGTAGCGGGAAAGATTCCAACAATTGGAAAAATTATAACTCTAAACCTCCTTAATCTTGTCTCTAACCCTTAGTCTTGTTAGTTGATAATTTTACTGCTTTTAATATTTGTTAATTAATTAGTTTAAAATAAAAATTACAATCTTATAACTAGAAAATTATTTAAACTTGTATTTCTTAGCAATACGGAACAGTTGTAGTTAAGCCTTTGTTCTCTGTGGGATTTGACTTTGGACTTTTAGACCAGATTATATTTGCAGCGACCGCTTAAACTATTTAGGACTAGAGTTGGGCATGATCAAATTTCGGCGTCGTTGATGACGTCTACAACATACCTCAATAAGAGAAATAATACGGTCATATGTAATAATAATTATCCAACTATGAATCGGTATCGAATCCACTTGGAGTTATAAGGGGTGTCAAGAGTATATATTTGAAGCAAGTGAATGGACTGCCCAAATTGCACTTCCACAACAAAGTTTTGATTTCTACTTCTACTATAACTCTAATGATTGCAAGCTAAGATAAATAAACTAGATATGAATGCTTTTGATGTTTTTCCCAATAGTTTAAAGGCCTAGGGATATGACCATAATTTAGGTGTTTTCCTAATGGGATAAAGACATTAATTTTTGTTTTGTTGATTGGGGTGTATTATAGCTCTCATCTCTATGTTACTCACTCAATATGTAATGACCCGACTTGTTATTTTGAGAATTAGCATCCCGTTCAGCAGCTTAAGATCTCAAGCAACCTTGTAATACGTATTATTACTTATGTATATGGTTGAGTTTGGTTTTCGGACGATTCAGGATCGAATTGGGAGAACAATTCTTATTTAAGAAGCTTAAAAGAAAAGAGTTCATCGGAGAGTCGACTTTTGTGCAAACGACTATGGGATGGAGTTTTAATGGTTCCAATAGTTTCGTATTGTGATTTCGGACTTAGGCGTATGTCCGGATGTGAATTTGAAAGTCCATAGGGCAATTCGACGCATTTTGGCGAATGTTGAAAAATGGATGATTTTTAGAAAGTTTGACCAAGAATTGACTTTACTGATATTGGGGTCGAAATTCGATTTTGAAAATTGGAACAGGTCCATTATGTAATTTATGACTTGTGTGCAAAATTTTGAAGTCAATCGGACTTGATTTGATAGGTTTCGACAACGAATGTAGAGGTTGGATATTTCTAGGATGTTCGACATTGTTTGCTCAAGAATAAGTGATATCATATTAATCAAATGAGCTCCAAATTTAGTTTTTATTAAAGCATTAGATCCGTATCAAAATTTCGGAGCCATAGCAAAAATAATCGCCGAATTCGGACATCGTATGAGAGTGCTATGCCCATTTCCGTGTCGGAAATATTTTTCGCCGTCGTCAATGTCCAGGGTAGCGTGTGGGCTATACCTGCTGCTGGGATTTTTGGAGTTCTGAAAACGGCACCAAAGGCAGCCCCCCATACCACCTGTGGCACTGCAAACATCAGAGACTCTATAAACTGGGGGTTTCTGCCATTTTTGCCACAAATAGACTTGGGGAGCTCGGATTGGGCAATTTTCAGAGGCAAATTTCAGCATACAACTTGGGGTAAGTGTTCTTGACTCCCTTGTGATTATATTTCATGAATCTATGGTTATATTCATCATTTAATTCAAGTTTTGAAGGAAGAAATTAAGATATTTGCAAAATCTTTCAAAAACAAAAATTTTAGAATTGGAGGTCGATTCGTTATCAGAATTTGGTAAAATTGGTATGGTTGAACTCGTATCAGAATGGGTGTTAGGATTTCGTGAAAATTCTGTCGGGTTCCGAGAGACAAGCCCCGCGTTGACTTAAGTTGACTTTTTAATGTGAAATTTTAAGTCAACGTTTTATTATCCGAAATTATTTCCGATGAATTTTAATGAAGTTATACAATTAATTTGAATAGATTTGAACTGTCCAGAGATTAATTCAATCTAAAAGGCTATTTTGAAATATCGGCCTAACTTCGTTAAGGTAAGTGTCTTGTCTAACTTTGTGCGGGAAAAATCTGTCACGACCCAAAACCTAACCCGTCGTGATGGCACCTATCGTGATACTAGGCAAGCCGACCTTTCCAAAACATTTTTCAAAATTTAACAGAAATGAATTAAGACATTTAAAATAACTGAATTTTTTCATAAAAACGGGGGTAAATCCCAAATAAAACATAAGTGCAGAAAAATAGCCCGACATCGGGATAACACTAAGTCATGAGCATCTAATAACCAATCTAGAAAGAGATTCTACTACAGTCTGTGCCAAATGCCAATACAAGTGAGAAAAGATAATAAGAAAGGAGAAACAAGGACTGTGGACGCCGGCAGCTACCTCGTAAGTCTCCGATAATCAGCCCGCACATGAACTCAACGACCGCCAGAACCGTACACACCTGGATCTGCACATGAAGTGCAGGGTGTAGCATGAGTACAACCAACTCAGCAAGTAATAGAATTAAATAAGGAACTGAGAAGTAGTGATGAACTATAATAATACATATCATTTCAAAGGTTTTCAGTAAAGAGTGCACATGCTTTCAAATTCGGTGATATAAGTCAAATCGGTTCGAACCCAAGTAAAACAAATATGAATTTTCCAGAAATTTCACAACAACATCAGATAGTAACCAAGTGCAACAATAAATAAAAGCATGTATAGCCTCTCAATGCAGCAGTCACTCAACTAATCTCATCAGTTCATATTTTCGGCTCTCAGCCCTCAATACACACTCTCAATAGGTACCTGCGCTCACTGCGGGTGTACAGACTCTGGAGGGGCTCCTTCTAGCCCAAGCGCTATATCGTTACGGCGTGTAGCCCGACCCAATCATATAAGTATCCATAAGGCTTGTTGCAGCGTACAACCCGATCCACAATCCATAAATAGCCATAAGGCTCGTTGTGGCGTGCAACCCGATCCATATACCCTCACATAGTTCACAGCTCGACACTTAGGCCCTATCTCAGTCACTAACCTCTCCAGCCCCTCAGGCTCACAGAATATCATAATAATCGGCCCAAACAGAGAATACAACAAGTATCAACGAAAAATGAGAGGGAACAGAGATATAACACACAAGTAAGACTGTAACTGAGTACAAGAAAATAATTAGCAGTCAATTTAACAAGTATACGACCGTTGTGTGTCCCAACAGTGATATCATAAGTCCTAAGCATGGTTTCTAACATAAAAGGCAGTCAATTGCTCAAAGGCAAGGAAAAACAAGTAATAACAATGGCTATTCGACTTTACAGTCTCCCTGGATAGACCAAGTCACAATCTCTCACGGTGCATGCTTACACGCCCGTCACCTAGCACGTGCGTCACCTCTAAACACTCACATCATACTAATCCTCGGGGTTTCATACCCTTAAAACTAGATTTGAAACTGTTAGTTACCTCAAACACGCAAAATTCCTACTCCGCAATGCCTTTCCCCCTCGAATCAATCTCCAAACACTCTGAATCTAGCCATAAGCAGTACGAGATAATCAATATAGGTTAAAAGGATCAATTCCACAAGAAAACTACTAAAATATAGCCCAAAATCCGAAATCGGCTC
>AWOL01S0017573.1:37563-67104 GCA_000715115.1 Nicotiana otophora
CCCGAGGCCACGTCTCAAAACCTAACGAAAGTTACAAAACCCGAAAGCCCATTCACTTACGAGTCTAACCATACCAAATTTATAAACATCTGACCTCAATTGCCCATCCAAAACCCCAAAGTTCACTCTCCAATTCCCAAGCCCTAAACCCCCAAATTTCCAACTCAAATCCCTAATTAGGTGATGAAGAAAGCCATAGATTCACAAAATTTAGACCAATCCAGGTTAGAATTATTTACCCCAACATTTTCCTTGAAACTCCTCAAAAAATCACCTCTCTCCCGAGCTTCCCAAGTCCAAAATCGAAAAAGAAAGTCCAACCCTCAAGCTGGTGTTTTTCTGCCCAGAAATACTGCACCTGCTGTCCTCTTGTCGCTTCTGCAATGCCGCACTTGCGAAAATTCCATCGCAGGTGTGGATTTCACTTAAAAATCATGACCTCGCTCATGCGGCCCCAAGACCGCATCTGTGCCTATTGCAGGTGCGGGAATCTATTGCACTTGCGGCCATCGTTCGCACGTGCGGCTCATGTCCATCTCCTTCTTGGCCGCATCTGCGGCTTCTTCTTGCTTCTGTGGACTCGCACCTGCGGTTACACCAGTAGCAGCAACTTCAGCTGCATTTCCTTAAATCCCATCAAGCCGTTAACCACCCAAAATCACCCTGAGGCCTCCGGGGCCTCAACCAATCATACCACCAAGTCATGAAACCCCATGCAAACTTAGTCGAACTTTCAAATAACTCAAGACAATCATCAAAACACCAATTACACCCGGATTCAAGCCTAAAGGACTTCTAACCTTTCAACTTCCACAAACGACGCCGAAACCTACCAAACCACGTCCGATTGATCTCAAATTTTACACACAAGTCAAAAATGACACCACAAACCTATTCCAACTTCCAGAAATCCAATCCGACCCCGATATCAAAATTTCCACTATCGGCCAAAATCGCAAAAATTTCAACTTTCGCCAATTCAAGCTTAATTCTACTACAGACCTCCAAATCACATTCCGGATGCGCTCCTAAGTCCAAAATTTCCTAACGGATCTAACAGAATCATAAAAATTCAAAATCAAGGTCGTTTTCCCACAAGTCGACATCCGGTCGATTTTTCTAACTTAAGCTTCCAATTAAGAGACTAAGCGTCTCAATTCACTCCAAAACCACTCCAGACCCGAACCAACCAACCCGGTAAGACATAATACAGATGTAAAGCACAAAAGAAGTAGAATTGGGAGAAACTGGGCTATAACTCTCGAAATGACTGGCCAGGTTGTTACAAAATCACCCCTTAGGAATTAGGATGATTGTGTTATTCGTGTTATATGAAGGTCGTGTACGCGAGGTGACGAGTGGGTACATAACCTATATGTGGTATTTGACTGGTTTGGACTGTTAGGCTCCCTTCATATAATTATTGTTTCATGACTACATCTTTTGTGTTATAGTTGTTTGTACGTGCTTTACTTGAAATTGTTAGCACATGTTCCATCTTTGTTGTCGATATCACCTTATATGCCAATTGTTGATTGTAACCATTCGTTGAATTCATGCTTTACCTGATACTTGCCTTATTGTCAGTTGCTACTCATAAATTGTGCCTTCGCTTGTGGATTGTCACTTCCTTGCTATTTGATTTCGCGAACTATTGTGTAGCCTTTTTCATTGATTGTGACTTCTTTGTGTAGCCTCGTTATTCCTTTTTACTTTGTGGTATACCGTAGTTGGTTGTAAATTGGTTGCTTACTTTGCCTTGCTGTTGGAGCGAGTTGCACGCCGCAACGGAATTTATTTGAAAGATTATATTGTTGGAGCGGGTTGCATGCCGCAACAGAATTTATTTGAAGGATTATATTGTTGGAGACGGTTGCACGCCGCAACGAAATTTATTTGAAAGATTATATTGTTGGATCGGCTTGCACGCTGCAACATAATTTATTTGCAAGATTATATTGTTGGATCGGATTGCACGCCGCAACGAATGAAAAAATATGAAACTATAGTGGTATTAAGGTTAATTCCGATTGTGATTCTCATGATGCATTTCATGTTAGGACGGTTATTATGGTTTCTTAAATCACCTCATTATATTTGATTATAATTAATTAACCGTCAATATATTAAAAATAAAATAATATGGACTTCTTGTGCGAGTCATACATTTTATATGATACGTTAAGTTGCTGAAATATTTAGCAGATATAAATGAAAGAATTTTCAAGTTGTTCCACTTGTGTGTCTTTCAAAAATAAAACTCATACCTCATTCGAAAGTCTACTTATTTAAATGGTGATTACATTTCTACTCTAATTGATTTCTCAACCCTCTCACTATCTTATTGTCGTGTAAATTGCGTGGAAAATTGTTATTTCATTTTACTTTAATAAATCCCATATTTATTTCGTTAAAACATGATTGAATGTCTTAATTTGTATAAATAAAATATTTTATCGGTTCTCATATACTTCTAAACTAAACTCAATTGATATTCTATTTTTACAACCTCTTTACTATTTTACCTTATTTAAATCCTAAATTGGTTTAATGACTCATTGGATGTTTCACTACATTTAATTTAGAAATTATATTTAATTATGTTTAATTTATTCATTGGTCATTTTGGTTGATATTGATACGGAAATTATACACATGGTAACTTGAGGAATTTGCCGTGCAAAAAGTGATTTGGAAGATGTGGGCCCAAGATGCCACCTGTGTAAGAATTTGAAAGTTGTGAATCATGAATTGAGATTTTGAGGAGTGATACCTCGGGTAATTTATGTTGAATTACATGCATCATCAATAATTTAATTGATTGATTTGTCATAATATTGCTTACTTGAACCTACTCATATGTCATTTGTACTCTGACTATGTTGTTGCGTAATTACTTGATTGTTTTCTCGTTGTTATTTCGTGTTCTCATTGTTGATGGCCTTACATTGATATTTCTTCCTTATTGGCTTTATGTAGTATTTTGTACAGGTTTATATGTCTGGTAGGTATGTTGACCTGGCCTCGTCACTACTCTATCGAGGTTAGACTTGATACTTACTGGGTACCGCTATGGTGTACTCATACAACTCTTCTGCACATTTTTGTGCGGATCCAGGTACCTCAATGTTGTTGATATTCTGGCTAATTGATTGGACATTGTTGCAGAGACTTAAGGTATACCCGCTGTCACGTTCGCAGGCCCAGAGTCACCTTCTGATATTTTTCCTGCACTGTTGATTCTATTCTGGAACAATTGTATTTAGAGATATTTCTAGTAAACTCTATAGAGCTTGTGACTTGTACTACCATTTTTGGGATTGTAGAAAATTTCTATTTTATATTTAATAATTATTGGTTGAGTTACCACTAATTCAATAAATGTTAGGCTTACCTAGTCCTTAAGACTAGGGGCCTTCACGACATTCTACGAAGGAAAATTTATGTCGTGACACAATACCTCTCAGTCAGAGAGTGATCTTGTCCAATTTGGATTTCTCAAGTCCGAATGGGTATCAAATAAAATAGTTGATATGAGCTCATGTCGGGTTCTTATTATCTCTAGTTTGAACCATTTAATTTGGCTAATCAATCTCTCAATTAACTCAGTTCCTTGTTAGCCAAGTTATCCTAGACTAGGCCTCTCTTTCTTAAGTAGAGACTAAGTCAAATAGGCATGAATCAATGTTTGCAACCATTAATTCTAAAATTGAAGTATGAACTAAGCAAAATAATCAACACTCAATCATAAACAAGCATAAAATTAATCACCCATAAGGTTTATACACTAGGGTAGGGTCACAACCCTAGTAAAAATCTAGCTACAAATAATGGGATTTGAAGACTATAAATAAGAAACGCTAATTAAACCCATAATAAAAGATTAAAATGATGAAATCTAATATTAAACACCAAAATAATGTAAAAATTCCTAAAGTTGTAAAAAGAAATGGCTACAACAGCTTTTAATGTTCAAACTTGACCTAATTTTGTGAAAGTCCCTATTTATACAGGGCCAAAAATTGCGGAAATAAATGCCTCTCGGAAGGTTCTGCGGTCATACATTCCATGTGCGGTCCGCATATTTCTTCATTTGGCAGGAAGGAAGATTCTGTGGCCGCACATTTGTGGACTACGGCCCCATATTTCTTGTGCGGTCAACACTTCACAAAGGCTTCAGGACTTGGTCTTCTTGCGTATTCTCTGAACTTTGAATCATTGTCAGTGAATGCCCAGTTTTGCTGCCGCACATTGCTAAAAAGCCTGTTGGGTTTTGCTGCTTGGGTTGCGGCCGCAGATGGAATTCTGTGGTCCGAAATTTCTTCTGTGGCTGTAGAATTCCTTATGCGGATCGCACATCTTTGCTTCTGCGTCCTTTATTTCCTTGTGTTTCGAAACACTCCTTTTTGAGTCAGATTTCATCATGGGAGACCAAACTTCCAGCATTCATGCAATTTGCACAATTTCATTAGTTTTGGAAACACAATTCAATACTTTTAGACTAAAATAAAATCTAAAAGGTGTTAATAATCAGTCAAAATGCCTATTTATCATCTCCCCCAAACTTAAGTCTTTGCTTGTCCTCAAGCAAATAAATTAGTTCCCATCTCCAAAAGTTAATGGTCATTTCATCGAGTCAAAGGCGAGCCATTCACACATCAACCGGGACCAACAATTACCTACACTACTCATGCATTATCAAGAAGGCAACAAGTTAAGCATTCATGCACATATAATTCTACTGTGACATTTGACATCAAGAATTGACTTTACTTGTCACGACCCAAAATCTCACCTGTCGTGATGGCCCCTATCTTAATACTAGGAAAGCCGACAAGCTCAATAAACTACCATATCTTTTAAGTTTAAAAACATAATATCTAAATTCAACGAAAGAAATCTCACAATACAGTTATAGTCACTCCCAAAACCCGGTGTCACTAAGTACATGAGCATCTAATATGAATACAAAGTTTGACTGATAAAATACTGTCTGAAAGTATAGAATAGTACAATAACTGAAAGGGAGAGAGTCAAGGTCAGCGGACTCCAGGAAGCTACCTTAATTGACTCCAACTGATAGCATTCTGAGATCTAGCGGTTGCCGTGTCCGAAAGCACCTGGATCTGCACACGAGGTGCAGAGTATAGTATGAGTACAACCAACTCAATAAGTAACAAGACTAACCTCTAGGATGAAAGTAGTGATGAGCTCCGCAGGTACAGTCCAATATAAATAATGGTACAGAAATGCAGGTATGCTTACAAGTTCAACAATCTAACTCAATACAAGTTAAATAGATCAATACTACATGATATGAGGAATATGACATCTCAGTGGATAGACCTCATGTAAAACTGGTCACAAATCATTCGGTCACTCGGTACTGTTTATGGCCAATCCGGCCCAGTGATATTCCATCTCGTATATATACACACATTGACTGACTGACAGTCACTCAGTACCGTATAAGGCCAATCCAGCCCTGGGGTGATTTATCCCCAATGTAATTGATACGGACAAGATCCATGTCGAGGGAAAATTCACCACAATATATAAATAAGTAAGGAAAGTCCATGCCCTGGGAAGTCCATCCTGAATATATATAATCATCTACGCTCACTGGGGTATGTGTATAGACTCCGGAGGGGCTCCTCCAGCCTAGGCGCTATATAAAGCCGATATGGCCTACTGCAACGTGCAATCCGATCACATAATAATAATAAAGCCTATAAGGCATGCTACTGGCGGGCAGCCCCAATCCATATAATAATAATAATCATATAAAGCCAATATGGCATGCTGCGGCGCGTAACTCGATCCCATAAATATCCTCACAATGGATGAATATGTCTAAGTGTGAAGTGTACTATCACGACCAAAACTCCAACTAGTCGTGATGGAACCTAACCCAACCCGCTAGGTAAGCCAGTTAACCACTAACCAATTTCAATAGTGATTAAGTAAAGAAATTATCTGAATCTTATACGTTCCCCAAGAACTGGTAGTACAATCATGAGTTTCTAAGAATAGAGTTTGCAAAGCTGAAATGAAATACATACATTGACTGTTTGAAAAGTGCATAAACAGAATTTATTTTATAGATCTAAGGCTACCATGAATAAGAGGCAACTACATCTGGGATGCAGACACATCTTCAAATCCAACTCTCATCGAACACAGCAACATCAACAGTCAATATCTATACGCAAGATGCAGAAGTGTAGTATGAGTACAACCGACCCCATGCACTCAATAAGTAACAAACCTAATCTTAGGTTGAAAGTAGCGACGAGCTAATAAAAAGGCCGGGTCCAACACTAATATTCCACAACAGTTCATAACAGCATAGTACAATAACAAAAGAGTACCTCAGAAATAAAAGGCTCAGTTCGTTCACAGTTCCAGAAAAATAGGCATTGCTTTTCAATTATTTCAGTGAAAACCCAAGTCTTTTACCGAAGAAGCCAAAGTACGAGTAAGTTTGAAAACTGTGGTTTTTTTCAAAACTCCTTTCAACAAATAGTAAGATGTTTCATTTTCAGATAGCATGGGGAAAGTACTTCTCTACGCCTACATGTCAAGATACAGGTAAAATCATAAATGTCCCCATAACCGGGTAGCAGAAGGAAATGCATCTCTATGTATGTATCTCAAGTACGCACGTCAAATGTAATGCATCTCAATGATGAGCTCATGTACTCATACTCTCAGAGTACTCAATATCATTGTATCGCATTCTCTCTCACTATGCTCAATGCTCAGCACACTCAATCACTCAGCGTTGTACAATACCTGCTGCGGCGTGCAGCCCGATCCATATATATATATATATATATATAGCCCTAAGGATCGTTACGGCATGCAACCCGATCCATATACATACATCTCTCATGCTTGTTGCGGCGTGCAACCAAATCCGTATACATACAGCCCTTAGGCACGTTGCGGCGTGCAACCCGATCCATATACATACAGCCCTTAGAGTTGTTGCGGCGTGCAACCCGATCCATATACATACCTATAGCTCACAGCTCGGCACTCAGGCCGTAACTCAGTCACCAACCTCTCCAGTCTCTCGGGCTCTCAAAAATCATAAAGATCAGCCCAAAAGAAATAACATAGTGTATCAACAATAATCAAGAAGAGACTGAGATACGGTGTGCAAGTAAAACCATGACTGCGTACAAGACAGTAATTAGAAAATAATTCAACACGTACGCGACCTCTGTGGGTCCCAATAGTACTATCACATAGCCTAGGCATGATTTCTAACATGATTTGCGGTCAAATTTCTGTAGTACAGAGAGAATAGGTAATTAACAATAGTCTATTCGACTTTACAGTCTCAGAGGATGGACCAAGTCACAATCCCCCATGGTGCACGCCCACACGCCCATCACCTAGCATGTGCGTCTCCTCTAAAATAGTCACATCATACCAAAATTAAGGGTTTCATACCCTTAACTCCAAGATTAGAAGAGTTACTTACCTCGAAGAAGCAAATACCAATGCCGAGCAAGCCAAGCGGTGCTCCAAAGAAGACATCCGCACGTCCCGACCTCCGAACGGTTCGAAACTAACCAAAAGCAACACAAGTATATCAAACAATTCTAAAGGAACCAATCCCGATCGAAAAAGATCAAATCTTGAATCAAAAGACCAAAATCGGCCAAAAGCACAACCCGGGCCCGCACCTCGAAACCCGACAAAATTTACAAAATTCAACAACCTATTCAATTATGAATCCAACTATACTAGTTTCACTCAAATTCGACTCCAATTCGATGTTCAAAATGCAAAAATGCATATCAGGAAACTTTAGGCCAAACCCCCCAATTTCTCTTTAAAATTCATCAACCAATTGCCAAAAATGAAGATTGAGTCGTGGAATAATAAAAACCAAGTTTAGAATACTTACCCCAATCCTTGTGATGAAATTTACTCCAAAAATTGCCTCAATCCGAGTCCCACATCTCAAAATATGATAAAAGAACCAAAAACCTCGATTTTTATATCCTCTGCCCATCACTTTCTGCATTTGCGGACAAATAGTCGCATATGCGACCACCGCATCTGCGGTAACTGCTTCGCTTCTGTGACCACAACTAACCAGCTGGCCCCTCGCACCTGCGGAACAATTTTTGCTTTTTCACACTCGCAGGTGCGACTCCTCCTCAGCATCTGCGATAACCTCCAGCCAAGCTTGCTACGCTTTTGCAGCCAATTGTCCGCATCTGTGGACTCGCATATGCGCCCACTCTTCCACAGATGCGGAAACACCAGAACCAGAAATCTTTAGCAATGCAACATGAAATGAAAATGGTCTGAACCTCGTCCGAAACTCACCCGAGGCCCCCTGGACCTTAACCAAATATACCAACAAGTCCCATAACATAACACGGACCTACTCGAGGCCTCAAATCATGCAAAACAACATCAAAACGATGAATTGCACCATAAATCGAAATCTATGAACTTTGAACATTTAAATTCCATAACTGGTGCCAAAACATAGCAAATCAATCTGGAATGACTTCAAATTTTACGCACAAGTCCCAAATAACATAACGAAGCTATTTCAATTCCCGCAATCACAATCCGAATCCGATATCAAAAAGTCCACTCCTGGCCAAACTTTCCAAAATTTCAACTTTCGCCATTTTGAGCCAAATTCAACCACGGACCTCCAAATCACAATCCGGACGCGCTCCTAAGTCCAAATCACTCAACGGAGCTAATGGGACAATTAAAATTTTGTTCCGGGTTCAAATTCACAAAAACGTCAAACTTGGTTAACTCTTTCAAATTTAAAGCTTCTAGTTGAGAATCATTCTTTCAAATCAATTCCGAACAACCTGAAAACCAAAACCGACGATTCACATAAATCATAATAAATCATACGGAGCTACTCATGCCCTCAAAGAACCGAGCGAAGTGTAAATGCTCAAAACGACCGGTCGGGTCGTTACATCCCCCCTCACTTAAACATACGTTCGTCCTCGAACGTGCCAAGAGTTGTTCTAAAAGCCATCAAATCGCCGTGTAACCTTACCATGCACATACCCAGGGGTGATCTGACGTCACCCTATCCCATATAGGCCCGACAACACAGCATAGTTATAGTTTCTTAATTCAACCTAGCCCATAAACCTTAGAATCTAATTTCCAACATCAACAATTTCTATAAGATCAGAATCTCGCATCTACACACTGTATAAGTCTGAACAAGATGTATCATGCCTTAACCATAACCCAAGACATAATCATATGATGTACCACATAAATCAAATACTCATAGCGATAATTTCAAATCACAGTAGCTGCTCAAAATAACCCAATACCAGTAATAAACCTCATATCAAACAAAACCTCGTTCTAAAACCTTTGTACACTGCCGATGATGAAAGAAACACACAGAACACATAACCATTCATCAGATCAACCAGTCATGGAACTCCCTCTCATTCGACAACAACTATAGCAAATTTTAAGTGACTTTCCTTATTATCCTTCCAAACATGTTGTAATCAACTCCGATAGTATTCATTCTAGGCCCAATTATCTCATCTCATCCAACACGACCACTCTAGTGACATGCCACATCAATACAATCTGATGCCATAACCCGTGCAATCCGTGCACCAATAAGCAACCTTCCAAATATACTCAAATCATGGAAAACTGATTCAGATGGGAGAACTGCTCCGCAGGCTCAACAAGTACCACTACAAGGCAATGCTAAGAACCTATCACACACCGTAGATCCAAAACACACGAATCTAACACGAGGGATCATATCTCAAAATAACTCCGCCGCAATGAGCGACTCTATTCAAATATTGTTCCATATGAAATACCTCAACCACCATGCTCAAAATTAATAACCACGCGCAATCTGACATCAAGTACTCAAAGTGCATTACCATAACCATGGAGAAGCAAATGACACAATGCCACACAAAACACAAAAGAACATAACCAATACTCCATCAACCAAGCAAAACCCAATACTCTTCTCTCTCAAATTCACCTATAAGGCCCCAATAGAACCGCACCATATGTGCATATAACCAACTAATCACAACTCCTCGTGGCATAGAAGAGTAACTCACAGATCATCTCAGAACACGAATAAGCTCAACAACAACCGAATGGCATATCCCTCAATAATAGTAGTATGGAGCCAATCAATCTGGCTCGGTGTAGAATACACATCCTAATTTGGCCTACCAATGGATCCCAGATCAACTATGGCCACCCACAAATAGATAAATAACCCTTCGAAAGTCCACAACGACTGAGTCGTAACACATTCCATCATCTGGCTAGCTTCGGCCACAACTTCATAGTCCACAACCATGAAACAATCTGCTCTTGAGAACTCTCAATCTCCAAATCCATAGAACACACGAATCACCATATTTGATCCTAACTCCACCGCCCGAATGTCTAACATATCTCCCATACATGATCATCCCACGGGAAATACTTCTAAACTTCTTCCGTACCACATAGAAAAATTTGAATATCAGCAATCGATCAACCAGGCGAGTGAAATGAAGTATCCATAAATTAAAACACATTGCCCCTTCTTAAATGTATACTCTCATCAGGCCATACCGATTAGTAATATCATTTACCTAGTCATCTGAAACCGTCCATGCTGCCTACGAATTTATACCCCTCTCTTCCAGACAAACCTATAACCTTGCACATGCAAATCTCAATTCCCCACAATACACCACATCATAATCAACTCTGAGTTACAAGCGGAATACATACCCGATTGGTCAGAAACCTTCCATTTGATCTCATCCCGGAGAAAATCCCAATACGCAACATATTCCTCATGCCTGTAGGAAATATATTCCTCGAACTGTGGTAAAACCTAATGAGAAATCTTCGAAGCCCATTTGCACATAACCAAGCTATCAGAACCGAATCTCTCTAACTCAACTCAGCCACGCAGGTCGACAACACCCAAGAGTGCCACGAAACACCTGTGGAGACTAGCCACATCATAAGTACCCAAAGAACCGATTATATCCATTACTGTGCTGATCCAGTCTACTACCACGTTGTCCTATTTCTCCATGTCCCTTCTAAATTACCTTCAAATTGATACTTCTCCTTGTTGGAACACCACGATCCTTAACAAAATTTCACCACACAAGAGACCTTACTATAGAACCACAATGCCCTAAGGCCCATAAGCCACTGACTTCCCTCTTAAGCACCCCAAAGCACCACAACCGAGACACCCACTCTAAAGAAACCTTATGTGAACCTAAAAGTATTTCTCTCACCTTCTTAATACTGATATGCACAATCCACAATGATATAAAATGCCACAAGGTTCAACACCATCCCATGAAAATATCAGACCCTAGCCATATACCAATCTGAAATTCTCAATTGCCACATATAATCCTTGAATCTATTAGAACCATTCTTGAGAGTCATCCACTCTACTCAAATCTCAATTAACCGACCAAACGGACTGAACGACTTGTGTCCCATTAGCACACCAACACCCAAGGGAGTAACCCACACTCCTAAGCAACCGAGCAAATTCCTACTCCATGTACACTACATCCTTCGCGAATAACCACTTAATTATTTTATGATTCCCATATACTCATAGAGTGCAATACAACCTGTATCCAGAAATTCCCTTATCGAGTCATCCTGAATCTCAACTTCTGCACGTCATAAATGATTCACCAGTATACCTCAAACCGGATCCAATACAATACATAACCATGTAATCAACTCGTCGATAGCAGAATCCCCCACTTCGCTCAAAACCATCGAATACAACACCTCATTACTTACAATAACCATACCCATTACTACCATAATACCACAGGGAGATTCCACTAAATCCTTCATCATCTCATGTAACACAAACCATCTAGTACCTCAAATCATCTGCATAACTCACGTTCATCCTCGTGATGGTTAAGCCAACTTCCATAAGAGATCCAAACACAATTTGCACAAATATACCCAACTGGTAGAAAAGAATGCCTCCACACAATATTATAAAAAACTCACACATCCGTAGATTACCTTGCAGGTTATAACCCACCTACTCAGCCTCAAACTGACATCTTTTTATACCTTTTCACAACCACAACTACTAAGCAATCACTTAATATTCCCGATTACGAACTCATCAACAAGACATAAGAATCTACTTCACCCCATGACTAGACAACATGAGAAATCCCTCAATACACCCGTAACTCGAGACCATGCGCCAAATCAAGACAGAAATCAGGCACCCTATAGTCTTTGCTACATCTCAAGGAAACACTTCTCGTCGCATTCAAATCATCTTAATACAAACACCTCCCGCAGTCACAGCACTCTCATCACAAAGCCATTATACCACTCATCGAGCCATAGATTCACTTACAGGGACATTAAATCATTACCGGACATATGAGTCCCAAAAGCACATGCCCGCAAAATCAAAATCTCCGTGCTCAAGCTACCGTCAAAACCCGGCCTCAAGTCCTCTAGACTGGCCCATCATCAGCACACCAAAATCACATTTCGCACCTCAACCATGGAACCACAAGCCATCGGCACACAACCGATACCGAGCGCTCACATGCGCATTCGAATACGTGGAAAGAATTCAAAGAGTTACGCTTCAAGCTGAATCAATGTCGCATGATAAGGAAAGAAAGATGGGAAGTATGTCCTAAATGTCCAGTAGCCTCTCGAAGATAGGTGTGGACGTCATCATACCGATCCGCAAGACTCTACTAGACACTTGCTCATGACTTGTAGAACCTATGAACCTAGAGCTCTGATACCACCTTGTCACGACCCAAAATACAACTAGTCGTGATGGCACCTAACCCAACCCGCTAGGTAAGCCAGTTAACCACTAACCAATTCCAATAATAATTAATAAAGTAATTAAGTAAAGAAATTATCTGAATCTTATACGTTCCCCAAGAACTGGTAGTACAAATCATGAGCTTCTAAGAATAGAGTTTACAAAGTTGAAATTAAATAAATACATCGTCTGTTTGAAAAGTGCATAAACAGATTTGTTTTATAGATCTAAGGCTACCACGAACAAGAGGCAACTACATCCGGGACGCATGCACATCGTCAAATCCAGCTCCCATCGAACACAGCAACATCACCAGTCAATATCTTCATGCAAGGTATAGAAGTGTAGTATGAGAACAACCAACCCCATGTACTTAATAAGTAACAAACCTAACCTTAGGTTGAAAGTAGTGATGAGCTAACCAAAAGGTTGGGTCCAACACCAATATTTCACAACAGTTCATAACAGCATAGTACAATAACAAAAGAGTACCTCAAAAATAAAAGGCTCAGTTCGTTCACAGTTCCAGAAAAATAGGCATTTCTTTTCAAGTATTTCAGTGAAAATCCAAGTCTTTTACCGAAAAAGCCAAAGTACGAGTAAGTTTGATAACTGTGGTTTTTTCCAAAACTCATTTCAACAAATAGTAAGATGTTTCATTTGCAGATAGCATGAGGAACGTACTTCTCTACCCTTACATGTCAAGATACAGGTAAAATCATAAATGGCCCCAAACCTGGGTAGTAGAAGGAAATAAATCTCTATGCATGTATCTCAAGTACGCATGTCTAATGCAATGCATCTCAATGATGAGCTCAAGTACTAATACTCTTAGAGTACTCAATATCACTGTCTCACATTCTCTCTCACTATGCTTAATGCTCGGCACACTCAATCACTCAGCGTTGTACAATACCTGCTGCGACGTGTAGCCCGATCCATATATGACCATAAGGCCCATTGCGGCGTGCAACCCAATCCACATATATATAGTCTACTGCGCTCACCGATGGTGTGCAGACTCCGAAAGGGCTCCTTCAGCTCAAGCGCTATATCGCTGCGGCATGCAACCCGATCCCATAATATATAAATAGCCATAAGGCTAGTTGTGGTGTGCAACCCAATCTATATATATATATATATATATACAGCACTAAGGCTCATTGCGGCGTGTAACCCGTCCATATACATACAGCCCTCAGGCTCGTTGTAGCATGCAATCCGATCCGTATACATACAGCCCTCAGGTTCATTGCGGCGTGCAACCCGATCCGTATACACATAACCCTTAGGCTTGTTGCGGCATGTAACCCGATCCATATACATACCTATAGCTCACAGCTCGGCACTCAGGCCCTAACTCAGTCACCAACCTCTCCAGTTTCTCGGGCTCTTAGAAATCATGAAGATTAGCCTAAACAAATTAACATAGTGTATCAACAAGAATCAAGAAGAGACTGAGATATGATACGCAAGTAAAACCATGACTGAGGACAAGACAACAATTGGAAAATAATTCAACAAGTACGCGATCTCTGCGGGTCCCAACAGTACTATCACATAGCCTAAGCATGATTTCTAACATGATTTGCGGTCAAATTTCTATAACACAGAGAGAATAGGTAATTAACAATAGTCTATTCGACTTTGCAGTCTCATAGGATGGACCAAGTCACAATCCCCCACGGTGCAGGCCCACACGCCCGTCACCTAGCATATGCGTCACCTCTAAAGTAGTCACATCATACCAAAATTAGGGGTTTCATACCCTCAGCTCCAAGATTCAAAAAGTTACTTACCTCGAACAAGCCAATACATATGTCGAGCAACCCAAGCAGTGCTCCAAAGATGACATCCCGCGCGTCCCGACCTCCGAACGGCTCGACACTAACCAAAAGCAACACAAGTGTATCAAACAATGCTAAAGGAACCAATCCCGATCGAAAAAGATCAAATCTTGAATCAAAAGCCTAAAATCAGCCAAACGCCCAACCCGGGATCGCACCTCGCAACCCTACAAAATTTACAAAATTCAACAACCCATTCAATTACAAGTCCAACCATACTAGTTTCACTCAAATGCGACTCCAATTCTATGTTCAAAACTCAAAAATGCATATTAGGAAACTTTAGGCCAAACCCCCCAATTTCTCTTTAACATGCATCAACCAATTGCCAAAAATGAAGATAGATTCGTGGAATAAAGTCAAAACCAAGTTTAGAATACCTACCCCAATCCTTGGGATGAAATTTGCTCCAAAAATTGCCTCAATCCGCGTCCCACATTTCAAAGTATGATAAAAGAACCAAAACCTCGATTTTTTTATCCTCTGCCCAGCACTTTCTGCATTTGGGAACAAATAGTCGCATATGCGACCACCGCATCTGCGGTAACTGCTTCGCTTCTGTGACCACAACTAACCAGCTGGCCCCCCGCACCTGCGGAACAATTTCCGCTTCTGCGCACTCCCAGGTGCGACTCCTCCTCCGCATCTACGATAACCTCCAGCCAAGCTTGCTACGCTTTTGCGGCCAATTGTCTGCATATGTGGACTCGCATCTGCGCCCATTGTTTCGCAGATGCGGAAACACCAGAACCAGAAATCTTCAGCAATGCAACATGAAATGAAAATGATCTGAACCTCGTCTAAAACTCACCCGAGGCCCCCGGGACTTTAATCAAATATACCAACAAGTCCCATAACATAACACGGACCTACGCGAAGCCTCAAATCACGTAAAACAACATCAAAACGACGAATCGCACCACAAATCAAAATCTATGAATTTTGAACTTTTAAATTCAATAACTCGTGCCGAAATATAGCAAATCAATCTGGAATGACTTCAAATTTTGCGCACAAGTCCCAAATAACATAACGAAGCTATTTCAATTCCCGCAATCACAATCCAAATCCGATATCAAAAAGTCCACTCCCGGTCAAACTTTCTAAAATTTCACCTTTCGCCATTTCGAGCCAAATTCCACCACGGACCTCCAAATCACAATCCGGACGCTCACCTAAGTCCAAAATCACCCAACGGGGCTAATGGAACAATCAAAACTCTGTTCGGGTTCAAATTTACAAAACGCCAAACTTGGTCAACTCTTTTAAATTTAATGCTTCTAGCTGAGAATCATTCTTTAAAATCAATTCTGAATAACCTGGAAACCAAACCCAACAATTCACATAAGTTATAATACATCAAACAGAGCTACTCATGCCCTCAAACAACCGAGCAAAGTGTAAATTCTCAAAACAACCGGTCAGGTCATTACATGTACATTTTTTAAAATAATTAATTTAACAGCAACACGACCCCATGGGTCCCACAAATATCGGCACGTAGCCTGAACATGATCTTTATTAAGAGCCTCAGCCTGATTCCTCTAACACGTGAGAAATCTTCAGATAATGACATGACTCTTTAATTTTTACGACTTTCACAGAATTTATTCAAGTCATAATTCCAATGGTGCACATCCACACGCTCGTCAACTATTGTGTGGGTCACCTCAAAATATTTTATAATGCAAATTCGGGGATTCATACCCTCAGAACCAAATTTAGAAGTGTTACTCACCTCAAACCGTGTAATTTCTCACTCCGCTATGCCCTTGCCTCGAGAATTGGTCTCCGAAAGCCCCGTATCTAGTCACAATTAATTCGTTTCAGTCAATACAAATTATTGGAATTAATTGCATTAGAAAATACTAATTTTCTAATAAAATCCGAAATTTAACTCAAAAATTGCCCGTGGGGCCCACGTCTCGGAACCCGACAAAAGTTACAAAATCCGAAAATTATTAACCACGAGTCTAGCCATTCCAATTTTACCAAAATCCGACCTCAACTGGACCCTCAAATCCTCAAATTAAAGCAAGAGGGTTTTCTAAATTTTCCAACTTAATTCACCCATTAAATGTTTTAACAACCATGAATTCGAATAATTTAACTAATATTGAGTTAAGAACACTTACCCTGTTGTTTGCTCTGAAAATCTCCCAAAACTTGCCTCGATCCGAGCTCCAAATCAGTCCCATGTTCAGATCTTAAATATTATATCCAGGTTCACAATTGCGGACAAAAACTTCGCATTTGCGAATAAACAGTACCTCCCATGAATAGTGTTCGCAATTGCGAACTGCACAAAAATCCAAAATCATCGTAATTGTCAGTGAACAGTAATCTCCAATGAACAGTGTTCGCAATTGCGATGAATTGTTTGCAATTGCAAATGAACAGTACCTCACCAGAAACCAGCAAACTCAAACTGCTCCGAAATGATCCGAAACCACCCTGAAACTGATCCGAAACCTCCCGGACACAAACCATTTATGAATTGCAATCATACAATAAGCTAAGGACCTGCTGGTGCACTCCGAATACTGAATAGAGGTCGTCTTGACCCGATATTGACCATGGTCAAACTCCTAAATTTCTTAACTTTACTAGTCTCTCAACCAATGATCCGAAAATACACCCAAGCCCCTCGGGACCCGTCAAATCATTCCAACAACTCCTAAAACATTATACAAACTTAGTAGAAACTTCAAATAATGCTAGAACCACGAATCACACATCAATTCAAGCTTAATGAAACTAAGAAATGCTAACTTCTACATTCAATGCTGAAACCTAACAAATCACGTTCGATTGACCTCAAATTTTGCACACAAGTCTTAAATGACACAACGGACCTATTTCAATTTCCAGAATCGAATTCCGACCCCGATATCAAAAAGCCAACTCCCCGGTCAAACTTCTAAACTTAAATTTCTATTTTAGTCATTTCAAGCCTAATTTAGCTACGCGCTTCCAAATAATTTTCCGGACACGCTTCTAAGTCCAAAATCACCACACTGATCTATTGGAATAATCAAAACTCTATTCTGAGACCGTTTACACATAAGTCTACATCCAGTCACTATTTTAACCTATGCTTTAAATCTTGAAACTAAGTGTCCCAATTAATTCCAAAACCTCACCGGACCTGAGCCAATCACCCCAATGAGTTACATAACAACTATAAAGCATAATTGAGTAGTAAATGGGGAAAATGGGTTGTAATACTCAAAACGACCGGCTGGGTCGTTACATTCTCTCCCTCTTAAATAAACGTTCATCCTCGAACGGGTTTAGAATTATACCTCGAGCTTCAAATAAGTGTGATATTTGCTTCACATCTCCCGCTCAGTCTCCCAAGTAGCTTCTCCGATTGGCTGGCCTCTCCACTGTACTTTCACTGAAGCTATGTTCTTTGATTTCAACTTTCAAACCTGCCGGTCTAAAATGGCCACCGGCTCCATATCATAAGTCAAATTACCATCTAACAACACTGTGCTGAAATCCAAAACATGTGATGGCTCCCCGACATACTTCCGGAGCATAGAAACATGAAACACTGGATAGACTAGGCGGCAATGCAAGTTCATAAGCCATATCTCCAATCTTCTTAAGCACCTCAAATAGCCCAATATACCAAGGGCTCAACTTACCCTTCTTCCCGAACCTCAACACATACTTCATGGGTGAAATCTTGAGCAGAACCTTCTCCCCAATCATATAACATCTTGGACCTTCCGATCGGCATAACTCTTCTGTCTAGACTGCGCCGCGCGAAGCCGCTCCTAAATCAATTCAACCTTCTCCAAAGCATCCTGAACCAAATCAGTACCCAGTAGCCTAGTCCCACTCGGTTCAAACCAACCCACCGAAAACCGACACTGTCTCCCATATAAAGCCTCATACGGAACCATTTGAATGCTCGATTGGTAGCTCGATTGGTAGCTATTATTGTAAGGAAACTCTGCCAGTGGCAGAAATTGATCCCAAGAACTCCCAAAATCAATGACACAAGTACATAGCATATCCTCCAATATCTGAATAGTGTGCTCGGACTGTCCGTCCATTTGAGGGTAAAATGTTGTACTCAACTGAACCTGTGAGCCTAATTCTCGCTGCACTTCTCTCCAAAATTGTGATGTAAACTACGTGCTCTGGTTCGAAATGATGGACACTGGCACCCCGTGTAGGCGAACAATCTCGCGGATATAAATCCCAGCCAACCACTCCAAAGAATAAGTAGTACCAACTGGAATGAAATGCGCGGACTTGGTCAACCGATCTATAATAACCCAAACAACATCAAACTTTCTCAAAGTCCGTGGGAGACCAACTACGAAGTCCATGGTAATACGCTCCCACTTCCACTATGGAATTTCAAGTTTCTGAAGCAATTTTCCCGGTCTCTGATGCTCATATTTCTTCTATTGACAATGTAAACACCGAGCTACAAACCTAACTATATCTTTCTTCATTTTTCTCCACCAATAGTGTTGTCTCAAGTCCTGATGCATCTTTGTGGTACCTGGATGAATAAAATACCGCGAACTATGGGCTTCTTCAAGAATCAATTCACGCAGCCCATCCATATTTTGTCATACAAATACGACCCTGCATCCTCAATACCCCATAATCCCCAATAGTAACATCTCTAGCATCACCGTACTAAACCGTGTCCTTAAGGACAGGCAAATTGGGATCATCATACTAGCGCTCTCTGATGCGATCATATAAAGAAGACCGAGAAACCACACAAGCCAAAACTTGACTCGGCTCGGAAATATCCAATCTAACAAACTGGTTGGCCAAGGCCTGAATATCCAATGCTAAAGGCCTCTCTGTTACCAGTAAGTATGCTATGCTGCCCAAACTCTTCGCCTTACGACTCAAGGCATCAGACACCACATTGGCCTTTTCGGGATGATAGAGAATGGTGATATCATAATCCTTAAGCAACTGCAATCATCTACGCTGCCGCAAATTAAGATCCTTCTATTTAAACAGATGTTGTAGACTCCGGTGATCGGTATAAACCTCACAATGGACACTGTACAAATAATGTCGCTTAATCTTCAAGGCATGAACAATAGCAGCTAACTCAAGGTCGTAGACCGGATAATTCTTCTCATGTTCCTTTAACTGTCTGGATGCATAGACAATTACCCTACCGTCTTGCATCAGCACTGCGCCGAGACCAATATGTGATGCGTCACAATACACAGTATAAGACCCTGAACTTGTAGGCAACACCAATACTGGGTTGTAGTCAAAGCTGTCTTGAGCTACTTACAGCTCTCTTCACACTCATCCGACCACCTGAAGGGAGCACCTTTTTGTGTCAATTTAGTCATAGGCATCGCAATAGACGAGAAACCCTCCACGAATAGACGATAATAACCGGCCAAGCCTAGAAAACATCGAATCTAAGTAGCTAAAGATGGCCTGGGCCAACTCTGGACTGCCTCTGTCTTCTTCAAATCCATATTAATTCCTTCACTAGACACTATGTGTCCCAAGAATGCCACCGAACTAAGCCATAATTTACACTTAGAGAATTTGGCATATAGTTTCTCCTCTCTCAGCCTCTGCAATACAATACCTAAGTGTTGTGCATGCTCCTCCTGGCTACGTGAGTACAGCAAGATATCATCAATAAATACCACGACAAATGAGTCAAGATACAGCTAGAATACGTTATTCATCAAGTGCATAAATGTTGATGGGGCATTGGTTAGCCCAAATGACATCACAAGAAATTCATAGTGGCCATAAAGAGTCCTAAATGGCGTCTTTAGAATATCTGAATTACGAATTTTCAACTGGTGATACCCCGATCTCAAATCAATTTTGGAGAATACCCTCGCACCTTGAAGTTGGTCAAATAAATCATCAATACGCGGCAAAGGATATTTGTTCTTACTTGTAACTTTGTTCAGTTGTCTGTAATCAATGCACATCCGCATAGTTTAATCTTTCTATTTCTCAAACAAAATTGGTGCACCCCAAGGTGACACACTAGGCCTAATAAACCGCTTATCAAGGAGTTCCTGAAGTTGCTCTTTCAATTGTTTCAATTCAGCTGGTGCCATACGATACGGAGGAATAAAAATGGGTTGAATGCCCGGCACCAAGTCAATACCGAAATCAATATCCCTGTCGGGTGGCATACCCGGCAGGTCTACATGAAATACATCCGAAAAGTCTCGCACTACCAGTACTGAATCAATAGTAGGAGTATAGGCATCAACATCTCTCACAAAGGTCAAATATGACAAACACCCCTTTCCAACCATACGTTGATCCTTCAAATAAGAAATTACCGTGCGGGGAACATAATCTAGAGAACCTCTCCATTCGACCATCGGCAACCCCGGCATCGCCAACAGCACGTTTTTTGCATAACAGTCCAGAATAGCATGACATGGAGACAACCGATCCATACCCAAGTTTACATCGAAATCAACCATACTAAGCAGTAAGAGATCAACTCTAGTCTCTAGTCCCCCAATAGTTACCACACATGACCGACACACACGGTCCACAATAATAGTATCGCTCACCAACATAGATACATGAACATGTAAAACTAAGGACTCATGGGGCATATCTAGATAACAAGTAAAGTACGATGATATATACGAATAAGTAGAACCAGGGTCAAATAATATAGAAGCCTCCCTATGGTACACTGAGACGATATATGTGATCACTGCATCTGAGGTAACGACATCTGGCCTGGCAATAAAAGCATAGAATTGGGCCTGACCTCCACCTGATCGGCCTCCGCCTCTTGGGCGACCCCTTGCTGACTGACCCCCACCCCAAGCTCGTTGGGCAAGTGGCGAAGTAAATGATGCTGAAGTTGTATTCTAATTCCTCTATTGCACTGGACCTCCCAAGTGATGAGGACACTGCCTCCACATATGGCCAAATTCCCCACACTTAAAGCAACTCCCTGGTACTGGTGGTGGTGAGGACTGAATCCTAGAATAACCACTAGAAGCACCCGGTGCAAATAAATCCTGAACTGAAGGAGCACGGGACAAACTCTGGGCTGGAAGGGCACTGAGAGATGACTGACCCTGCTAAGAACTATATGAACCATGGCTAGATGATGCACCACGGTGAACTGGACGACCCGTCTGAGCGTGACTGTAAGGACGACCCCTACCGTGGTAAAACTGACCCCCCCGAAGGAACACCGTTGAAACCACTCGATCTACGAGGCCTCTTGGCCTCCCTCTCTCCTCACTCCTAGCTACAGACCACCTCTATTTGCCGAGCATTGTCAACCACCTCGCCAAAAGTAGCACCAAATACCCGTTCCCGAGTCATAAGTAACCGCAACTAGTATGTGAGGCCATCAATGAACCTCCTAATCCTCTACCTGACAGTAGGAACCAACCAAACTACATGACGGGCCAACTAAGAAAACCTCATCTCGTACTAGGTCACAAAAATGCCATCATGCCGAAGCTACTCAAACTGTCTACACAGCTCCTCCCTACGAGACTATGGTATCAACATATCCAAAAAGAGAACATAGAACTCCTTACATATAAGTGGTACTGTACCGAACGACCTGTGCCTCTCATAAGCCTCCCCCCATCTGAAGGCAGCCCCAGAAAACTATAAAGTAGTGAACGAGACCCCACAGGTCTCCAGAATACCCATTATCTGAAGCATCCGCTGGCACTTATCCAAACAACCCTGAGCATCCTCTGACTCAGCACCGCTAAATGATGGAGGTCGAAACCTCCCAAATATCTCAAGTCTCCTCTACTCATCATCTTCCATAATGGGGACTACTAGGCCATGAACCGCTGCAGCGAGCTGGGCTGGTAGTTCCCCTGGTACCTGAAGTCCCTGCACGACCTGCTCTGGAGTACGGGCAATAGGGGTATGAGTACCTCCCCCGGCCTGAGAAGTGGCTAGTGCGGCCTGAGCCGAAACCACCTGAGTAAGGCTAGTTCAAACTGTCAATATCAGGGGCAACGCCTCCTGAAGGCCTGGAATCACAATGGGCACAGGTGGTGCTTGAGCTGGTCCCGCCGGCTCAACTATATCTAGAATCTGCTCCTGAGCTGGAGCAATTGGTGGTACTACAAGTTCTGCTCTAACTACTGTACGAGCTACACCTCAACCTCTAGCTCGGCCCCAGCCTCTACCACGGCCCCGGCCTCTCACGACTCTAACTAGGGTACTGGTGGCTGACCGTCCGATCCGGTAGTATGTCTCCTCATAATCTGTGAGAGAATAGAATAACAAAATTTTAGTTTCCGAAATCAACAAATTCGCACGACAGAATAAAAGAAACTAAATTTTTCCTAAGGGTTCGGCAGCCTCTCGAAGATAAGTACAGACGTCCCCGTACCGATCCGCAAGACTCTACTAAACCTGCTCATGACTCGTGAGACCTATGTAACCTATGCTATGATACCAGCTTGTCACTACCAAAAATCACTGAGTACATGAGCATCTATACATTACAAGTCTGGAAAATACGGTCTTTAATAGTCTAAGACCAAATACAGTAATAAGGAGGTAGGGAAGGAGAGACAAGGTCTGCGAAACACGGTAGCTACCTCTGAATCTCCGAAAAATTAACTGTGCGAAAGAATTAACACCCACAGTATCTGGTTTCACCTGGATCTGCACACGAAGTGCATGGTGTAGTATGAGTACAACCAACTCAGTAAGTAATAATAATAAATAAGAGCTGAAAGCAGTGACGAGCTTCACATCTAAGTCCAATACAGTAAATTTTAACATAAAAATGTAGGCGTGCTCTCAAGTTAAACATTTAAAATTCCACAGTAATTTCATATCAACTTCGACTGAAACAGAAGATAATATCTTTCAAAAATTTCAAAAACAGTGATATATGACAGCTGAAATGCAGCAATAATGAAATCAATTCATCCTCTAAAAGTAATAGTCACTCAGTCCTCTCATTCACTCCAACCTCACAGTCACTCTTTCCTCACAGTCACTCATTCCTCATAGTCCCTCATTCATCTCAATCACTCAGTACTCGGCACTCGCACTCAGTAGGTACTTGCGCTCACTGGGGGGTGTGTACAGACTCTGGAGGGGCTCCTTCAGCCCAAGCGCAACAACAAGCCAATCATGAAATAAATCAATAAAAACATGTTGTGGCGTGCATCACGATCCCATAAATATCCTCACAATTAGGCCCTCGGCCTTACTCAGTCATCAACCTCTCCAGTCTCTTGGGGTCTCAGAAATCACGATAAGCAGCCCAACCACAATGATATGATGCATCAATAATGAACAAGATAGAGACTAAGATGTAATATGCAAGTAAAACCATGACTGAGTATAAAATAGTAATTTAGCAGAAAATTCAATATGTACACGACCTCTGTGGGTCCCAACAGTATCAACACATAGTTTAAAAATGATTTATAGTTCAATTTCTCTAATACGTGGAAAAATGTATGGATATCAACAGACTATTCAACCACGCAGTTCCATGGAATCGACTAAGTTAAAATCTCTATGGTGCACGCCTACACATCTGTTACCTAGCATGGGCGTCACCTCAAAACCAATCACATAACACTTAATCCAGGGTTTCATACCCTCGTGACCAAATGTAGAACTGTTACTTACCTCAAACCGTGTAATTCTTTATTCTGCAATGCCTTTGCCTCTCGAATCAGCTTCCAAACGCCTCGAATATAGCCATAAACAATCTGATTCAGTCAATAAAAATTAAAGGAATTAATTCCCTATGAAAATACAAAATTTTCATTCAAAAGATTTGCACTACCACCCCGCGACACTAGCACCCCGGGCCATGCCGCGGGGCGCTAGTGCAAAAAGTGGCCAGAAATCATATTTTGGCACATTCTGGAATTTCTTACATGCGCACTGCATGGGGAGGCGTGGTAGCCCAAAAATGTTAGAGTGACTTCCCAATTCAACTAAAAAGGGTAATTGCGTCGGAGGATTATTGGGGGATGGCTTAAATATACGGGAAGCCCAAAGAGGCTAAGGAGGAGTTGGAAGAACACAAGCATAAGGATTTCATCATTCCTTCCTTACTCAAGATCCGGGTTTGGATTGAATTTATGTTTTCCTATACTTTAGTTACATTTGTGAAGAACTTCTCCATGTCTATGGAATAGAACCTTTTGGTTTTTGATGGATTTGAGGTGTTGATGATTGCTTGTGTATTATAACTCTATTTTTATGTATTTGAATCATTTTTAGATGATTTACTTTTTGCATCTTTATTCACTTGTTCTGGTAATCGAAAAAGGCATAACTTGTGATATCATTGCATTATATTGTTGGTTGAGTTCCTAGATTCTTCTAAGTAATCAAAATAGGCTAGTTGAATCATCGATTAAACCTAGTTTAGAGGATAATCAAGATAGGTTCTCCTAAAGACCAATTCATTATGCATTCTTGCATATCTTCACATAGCTTAAATTGGTTCATATTGAGAGGTTGAGACTTAATCGAGAAAGGAGTTTCTGCTAAACAATTGTACTGTTAATTAAGTGAATTTGAGAGACTCGCTTGAACATTAGAAGTGAATTATCTAGAGTTAAATTTTAGACAATTATCTTGCACCTATCCTATCAAAACCTCATTTTATCTTCCTTTTCTTAGTCTTTGCTTCGATTATCACTGGTCAATTAGCACTAGATTCTTAATTAATTTTAGTATTAACCATATAAATTTAAATTGTTGATCATCTTGGATAGCAATCTAGCTACAAACTACGATAATGATGTTTAACTCTAATCCATGTGAATACGATATTATACTATACTATCTTTGACTACCGGGCACAATTTAAGTGTGCTTTGTGCTCGTCAATTGTTATCCAGGAGGATCAACAATTGCGATTTATATGCCTAAGGATCGAATTTAAGTAAGAATTTAAGGCTATTGACTAGTGACTATCGAAACAAACAAAAAAAAAACTAATAAGGTTATCAGTGGGAGAAAATAGGGTCTTGACAAGACAGGTGCAAGATAATTATTCGGGATCTAACTCTAGATAATTCACTTTCAATGACCAAGTGAATCGCTCGAATTCACTCTATTATTAGTTCAAACATTCAGTAAAAACTCCTCTTTTGATTAAGTGTTAACCTCACGAGATGAACCAAATTAAGCACAGTGAAGATATGCAAGAATGCGTAATAGATCGGTCTTTAGGAAACACCTCTTTTGATTATTTTTCCAACTAGGTTTAATCAATGATTCAACTAGTTTCTTTCAATTACTTAGAAGAATCTATGAACTCAACCAATAATATTAATGCAAAGATATCACAAGTTATGCCTCTTTCGCTTACAAGAATAAGTGAATATAGATGAGGCAATTAAATCTTCCAAAATGATTCAAATATATAAAAATAAAGTTATGATCCACAAACAATCATCAATACACAAAATCTAGTCAAAACCCAAAGGGATCTACTCCATAGACATGGAAACGTTCTTTACAATTGGAACTAAAGTATAGGAAAACAAAAATTCAATCCAAACTCGAATCTTGAGTGGGGAAGGAATGATGAAATCCTTATGCTTGTTTTCTTTCAACTCCTCCTTAGACTCCTTAGGTCCAAAATTCTCTCATCCAAGTTCAGATACCCAGGTTTTAGGCAAGCTAGGCTTCATATAGATCCAAAAGAGTCATCTCCGAAAATACAAAAATAGGCCTGGGAGGAGTTTCTGGAGTTGGATGTGCCCGACCGCGCACCTGGAGGTGTGCTCACGCACTGGTCGCTCACTTTGGATAGTGTACTGCTCTACTTGCGTGCCCAGTGCGTGACCAGTGCGCGACCGCGCACCTGGGTGGCTTCCTACTCAATTCTTTGCTTCTCTCATTAAGTGCACTATTGTCCGTTGATCCTCAAACACAATCCCAACTTAATCCTTGGGCTTTTACTCATACTTCAAAGCTCCAGAATAGCTTGATTTCATTCTGTAACATCTACATCACTTGGAATCGCTCCTACAAGGCATAAAATGCATAATTTGTGCAAAACACTAGCGATTAAATCTCAAACTCAATTAAAGTGCAATAAGCGACTAAAACACGCAATTATAGCCTACTATCAAGCCACACTGGTGTAGAATTCACGGACAAGGTACTCTTTGGCATCCACTACACTCTGAGTGAACTACATCCACCCCTTGCGTGCCCTGAGCTGTCTCAAAATTGCTGGGTTGTACCTCTCCAAATCTGTCAACAGAAACTGTCGCTCAAGAGTTAGCGACCTCACTGGCCACCGCACACGGAAGCTGGTGAAGGCGCCCAGGCTAACAAAGTTGTCCTCCCATGCCTCTTTCTTCTTCGATCTTTCAAGACCGGCAGCTTTAGCATCTCCCCCTCTGCCATCATCGGGGATATCATGAACTGGAGCATCCTGTGCCTTAGGGAATGGTGTAGTCGATGGCTAAAAAGCCCAACTAGCACTCTCTGATCCCTTGGAAGTGCTATGAGATGAGGATGGCTCGTCCCTAAGATGGTATCGCCTGAGCAGCCTCGACTGTATGGCCGGATACTCCTGAACAGAGGTTGAGTTGCCCTCTGATACTTCCCTAGACGGGATATATGAGCTCGTTTCGGAGGGATATGCACCTCTTCCTCTACCGGTTGTTGCTTTCTTCCTTATTGTATTTGGTTGGCCAAGGGCAAGGGCACTCTTGCCTCGGCCCCGAGAAAGTTCACATCTCCCTTCTGAAGTGTCGTCGCATTCTCTAGATCGAACCATTGTCTATATCAAACAAAGGAGATTGTTAGTTGTAATTCAATGTTGAAACATACACAGGAGATATACAAATAAAGGATAACCAGAGTACACAATGAGGGTTTTCAATCAAAGCATGCTTGTAGGGAACAAGAACTGCGGTCCGCACAATGTTTCTTGCAGCCGTAAATGAGGACTTGCGAACAACACAATTTTGTTTCGCGGCTGCAAAAGTGAAGTGCAATCCGCACAATTTCACTTACGGCCACACCTCTGTGACACAACAAATGCAACATCTCTGATAACAAATAATTGGCTGATGTGTGGCCGCAACATGATTTTTGCGGTCCACACAATTAAACTTGTGTTCGCACATTGGAGTCTCAAGGTAGGGATTCTCTGATAACAGTAAAAGGGTTGTTCTGCAGCCACGGTGGGAAATCTGCTATCCGCATATTTTATCTTGCAGTCGCAGATCCCTTCTTTCACTATGTTTCCCTAAAATAAAAATCTGCGAACCGCACAAATTCAGATGCGGCCGCAAAGGTCAAAAATTATGAACAATTCAGTTTTTTATATCTAGGTTTTTCAATTTCGTGCACAATTTGACATGGCAACATAATAGAAGCATGAAAAATATGTTAACCTAGTTCCCATAGAGCATGTATTAGTTTACCCATTACAGATTTACCCTCACATGGATATACAATTGAATTCTAATGACAAATGGCCTAAAACAACTAAAAATCTATAAATTAAAAGAAACGTATTAACAAGAAATTGAAGCATACCAGATGAATGAGTGTAATGAGTGACTGATCAAAGATGTTGTGTGTGTGGACAGATGAAATCACCAAGAAATTTCAAGAGGCCACTACTTTTTTGTTCAGAGAGTGAAAAATGTACAAATGGCCCTATTTCTCTATTTATACCAGATGGTTGGCTAAGGGAAAGAATAGCGAGTATGGCCGCACATTTTCATGTGCGGACCGCACTTTGTGACCTGGTAAATCCATCTCAGTATCTCATCTGCGGTCCGCATAATTTTGTATGCGGCTGTAGATGTTCATGTGTGGTCGCATATTTCCTGTGCGGTCGCAAATCACCCTTTTCTCTGACATGCTAAACTTCAGTGAGTGGGTATTTTCAACCTTTCATTTGTGCGGTCCGCAAGATAATTGTGCTGCCGCATTGCACTTTTGCTACAACAACCATAATTGTGTTGTCCACATAAATCAACTGCGGTCTGCAATTCTGAGAGCACTTAGCCAAATATTTGGTCCACAATTCCTGTAAGTCACACTTAGCCCTGTAGCACACTTCAAATCAAGTTAGAAAAAACAAATAACACCTAACTACATAAAGAAAAACGAAAAGAAACATGGGTTCCCTCCCAAGAAGTGCCCGATTTAACGTCGTGGCACGACGTAAAATACCCTCAATTGAAATGAATGACCACCACGACATGTTTATCTCCAACCTTTCCCAAATAGTGCTTCACCTGGTGACCATTATCTCGGAATACTTCATTGTTTTTGTTCTTCAAGTCTAATGCACCAAAAGATGCCACACCCACAATTTCAAAAGGGCCACTCCATTTAGACTTTAGCTTCCCTGGAAACATCCTCAACCTTGAGTTAAACAACAACACAAGATCGCCCACCTTGAACTCTTTGTTCCAAATATATTTGTCATGAAGATATTTCATCTTTTCTTTGTATAAGGACGAACTCGCATAAGCATGGTACCGAAACTCATTCAATTCATTTAAATGTGCAACCCTCAAGTTAGCGGCTAAATTCCAATCAAGATTTAACTTCTTTATAGCCCACATGGCCTTGTGCTCTAGTTCCACCAGAAGATGACAATCGGTATGGCGACATTTTGATAGGTGTTTTTTAAGACGTCCGATAATCCTATAATGCTTCATCAAGCTTCTTAGACCAATCCGTCCGATTAGCATTCACTGTTTTGGACAATATACTCTTTATCTCCCGATTGGAGACTTCCACTCGCCCACTAGTTTATGGGTGATAAGGAGTCGTGACTTTGTGAGTAACACCATACTTGCTAAGCAAAGTGCCCCCCCCCCCCAACCC